>JAHDVE020010919.1:0-25899 GCA_022606495.2 Halesus radiatus
CCTTCTTTTTTTGTATAATGGCACTTAATATGAACTAAACTTCTCAATTTGACTGTCCTAAAACGGGATTTTTTCCTAGTTGGGTAGTCAAAGCATTCTTAAATTTTGTTGTTAAATAATGTGTGTTTCAAATAAATAAACATTATTAGTATATCCCCTCTGCCTACACATACGGAGAAAATGCGTGATACTTTGTCAGAGGTAAATTAATTCTGGAAAAAAAATTCCTCATTTCATGGTAATATTTATGTCGCAATGCATGATGGTTGAATTTTTTTCCATAATTTTGCATAACTTATGTTTATTTTATTTATTTATTTAATTATTTAAACGCCCAGAGGGCTTTTACATACGAGTACACCCTTTTGAAATCAAATAAAAAATAAAAATAGAAAACATTCGCCAAGTTTAATTACACTTGAAATATAAATGAACAGAAAAAATAAATAAAACAGTCCACAATATCATCAAAGTCAATATTAACATTAATAACAAATAAGTAAATAATGTAAAAAGTTGTAGTTAACAATAATTTATAAGCCAGGCAGAAAGAAATCGTTCAAACATTTTTTTTTTAAATTAGCAAGTTTTGTCAAATACATTCATATTATTATATTATACTGTCAAATAAGTTCGTATCGTTTGATCATTTGTTACCAAGACTGTGTAAGTATTGAATTGGGGAACGTAATCTGTAGTTGGAACGGGATATACATATGTAAAATGTTAATGTTTGTCTTGTAGCTTGTTAAGGTATGTATAGGTTGATTAAATGCAGGAGTTCAGAACAATAGAAATTAAAATTTAATAATTTTATTAAAAAGGTTTGGTCGTTAATTTTCCGTCTGTTTTCTAAAGTTGGAATATTTAAAATATTCATTAACGTTGAGTAATTTATTTGCTCTAAAGGTATGTTAACTTTAAAATTTAAGAAACGTAAAATTTTTCCATGAATTCTTTCTAAATTATGTTATTATAATATGTACTAAGCCACTTGTTATACTCTTTTGTACAACCTGCAGTTATAATGTAACCACGGGTAAAACTGTTATTCATTACTTACTTATATTGTACCTGCTTACTTCTTTTACACTCTAATTATTATTTTATTTCGCTATATTATTATACTCCTTTGTCTCAACGTGTAAAAGCATTCTAGGCGTGAGTTATTAAACAAACATGATTCAGTAAGATAACTGGTATATAAATAAATAAATAAAATTTAAAAAGTTTTGTTGTTGTTCTTATTCCATTAAAGTTGGGGTTCTAGCGCTGAATTAACAAAGTCACGGACAAACCACAATTCACGAAACACACAACGCTTAGAAAATCTCCCCAGAATCTGAATACGTTTAATTTAATCAGGGTGGGTAATGTTTCGATTGAATCATAGTCATTGCCAATTATACGTACGTGGAATCAAATGTAAATACATACACATTTTTCAGGAAAAGCTCCACACCTAGCCGCCACTAGTTACTAGTTACGCAGGTGTTTTCGATATCTAATCTTGAAATGCACACAATTTTCGTTTGTTTATTATTTACGCCCATTAGCGATTTCTTGGAAAATAATAAAATGGAGGGAGATTTCATTAGTGTTGTAAAAATAGGAATAATTTAATAATTACGCTACATTTCAGTTTTCTTGGCTCAAAAAGTGATGATAAATTTTAAAAAAAAAAACTTATTCTTCTGAAGATTTTTTTTGTACATAATAGACTGCGTATATTTTCTATGCACATATGACACAACAAACAAAAATGCATTTCTGGCCAAAAATAATATTAAAAATTAATTAAAATGTTTCTTAAAATATCAACAGGGGTGGTATTTCGTGGCACCATACCCCTTGTCGTGCTGTGCCGAGCCAATACGTCTGTTCTGCCATGTGGTATGCATAGCCGCCCCTGGCAGTAGTTGTTTAGTACAAAGGAGGTATGGACTTTCTATCAAATTATGTATAGTTTTGTACGAAAGGACCCCACTACTTATAAACTGGAGACTTTGGTAGCTCGTCTCAAATATCAAATCTTCATGATTCATAAACTGCGGGTACTCGCCGTGGAACCTCGTATATAGATAACGGAGTTTTATTTGGATTTGTTCCAATATTTCAACTTACTTTTTTTCTGGTATGAGGGCCCCACAGCAGAAGCGAACTCAAGTTTTGACCTTATGATGCAGTCGAATATAGAAGTCATGACTTCGGGTTTAGTAAACTGTTTGCTAGATCTTATAACAAATCTAATAAAGTTAAAGATACTTTCAATTATGTAATCAACATTAAATCGATAAACAATCAATGGTTTTTGATACTTTTAATTATGTAATCAACATTAAATCGATAAACAATCAATGGTTTTTGGAACATTCAATTGTGTAATCAACATTAAATCGATAAACAATCAATGGTTTTTGATACTTTTTATTATGTAATCAACATTAAATCGATAAACAATCAAAGGCTTTTGGAACATTCAATTGTGTAATCAACATTAAATCGAAAAACAATCAATGGTTTTTAATACTTTTAATTATGTTTTCAACATTAAATCGATAAACAATCGAAGGTTTTTGGAACATTCAATTGTGTAATCAACATTAAATCGATAAACAATCAAAGGTTTTTGGAACATTCAATTGTGTAATCAACATTAAATCGATAAACAATCAATGGTTTTTGATACTTTTTATTATGTAATCAACATTAAATCGATAAACAATCAAGGCTTTTGGAACATTCAATTGTGTAATCAACATTAAATCGAAAAACAATCAATGGTTTTTAATACTTTCAATTATGTTTTCAACATTAAATCGATAAACAATCGAGGGTTTTTGGAACTTTCAATTGTGTAATCAACATTGAATCGATAAACAATCAATGGTTTTTGATACTTTTAATTATGTAATCAACATTAAATCGATAAAAAATCAATGGTTTTTGATACTTTTATTTATGTAATCAACATTAAATAGATAAACAATCAAAGGTTTTTGGAACATTCAATTGTGTAATCAACATTAAATCAATAAACAATCAAGGGTTTTTGGAAATTTCAATTGTGTTTTTTTTTGTTTAAATTATGAAGTTGGGAATTCTTGCTTCTCGTTTGGGTGCCATAATTGATTTGACAGCGAAAATAATGCATCGTGACGACTATTACTATCTCTGAACAAAGAAACATTGATTTGAAAATTTTATTTCTTTTCAAACATTTATTTTTTCAAAATATATCTCAATAATAAACCTACTTGAGTTTTCCACTTTGAAAATATTCTGCCCAAACAAACCTTCTTCTTTTCAATATGTAATCTGTGGCTAACCTGAGTGGTATATCTATGGGCTAACCCCAATACAACATGAGGGTTTAATGTTTTTCATACTAATTTTAAAACGTTATAACAACAGTCTTAGATTTTGGATTTCATTCAAACTACTCTTTAAACCTTCCCGGCACTAATAAGAACAAACTGTTCTATTTTCAGGGAAACTGGTCCAGTAAGATTCGAGAAAATCGAGGGCACACAGACAAACATTAGTTTTTTTTACATATAGAGAAGAAGAAATATAAGTAAATCATAAGTCAGGGTTTTCATATATAAGTTTATAGGGTAACCTTTTTGTATTTTGTAAAACGGTAACCATTTAAAAAAAGCAACCATAGAACGCGGAAAAAAGTGCTGTCTATTTTTATTCACATGAAATTTTTAGAAACGTATTTAAAAATGCTTGTAATTTTGAGCGGCAGAATCAAACTATTAAAGACGGATAAGTTTGTCGTGAAACCCTTTCATATTTCTTGTAAAACAACGTCTTTTCGAACACAACATCATATACCCCTATAAAACGGAACCCATTAAAATATCAACTACGAGTATAAGGCGCACAGAGAAAGAGCCGCTGGCGATAAGTTTTCTAGGCCCAAGGTCAAATCAATAAATTAATGCTGTTTTATTTAAATATGTCTGAAGGGGAAAGCGTTGAACTTAGACACAGCAGACATAAAAAGTTCTATAAATGTCAAAAAAAAATTTTAAACTTATTGTCTCACATTCTGCATTACATTGATCATTCGAAAACGACTTCACAGCCGTAGTGAAGGGAATTTATAAAAAAATGTCACTCACAGTTCAAAAAGCGAGTTTTCCACCCGAAGGGTATCTAGGACACCTATTTTTAACGAACTCTTTTGACCTTTCCAAATTTTTACGGAATATTGAACGCCGCGTAGGAAATTCGGGATAGCCCTTCGCCATTTAAATTGACATTTCCGTTTTACAAATACGCCGTATGTTTCGTAAAACTGCTTTGAGTCAGAAAAAAGACGTGAAATCACTGTCAGTTTCTCAATCTCCTCATTTAGAGTGAACATTCAGACCCAGTATGTTATTCTTACGCGAAATGATCTAGTTTTTTGTCATAAATATGATGTAATTTTGTTGATACAAATAATGGTATCATACTGATATTCTGTCACATCAAGGTTGCTACTACATACTACCGCTGTAGTTCTGATCTCTATAGTACAGTCTAACCTGTCTAATTATGGCTGTGACCTACAATCATTTATGGAATTCTTTCTTTATACAGGTACCTACAGTAAGGCAGCAGATGCCATTTCCCTCAACAAAGAAACGTTTGCAGAACTGCAACTTCGCGACATACATACTTAATACATAATAATATGTTTCGTGTCACCTTACAAGATCTCTTCTGTCTGTATTTTACGGAAATAAAGCCATAACTAGTTCGTATTGATTTTTTTTGGGAAAATATTTATAATTAATGCAATTTAGAGTAGAGTTTTTAAAGAAAACATTTATTTTGCCTTTTGACATTATTTTGGTCTCATCAATATTATTACTTGGAGAGCCTAAAACATTCAAAAACCTGACATTAAATTAATGATGATATCATGTTTAATTTTATTATTAAAAAAACACACATTTATTTAGCAACGTCATCCCAGAAAATACAGAGTTGAGTAAATACACCTCAGAGGGAACAGAGTGTCAATAAGCAGCAATAAGAGGTGATATAGGACCCGTCGGTGTTTACAATTTGTCTATTGTAGTTTTCTATGCATCGAAGCATCTCCTTCAAGATGACAATGGAGAACTTACTAGTGTTGTACTTATATCAATCAATATGCCACTACTCACTGCAGTTTGTTTGTTCTCCGGCTGTTGCCTACAGCATCAAGTGCTTTTACAAGCTGATAAACAGGATTCGAAATACTTGTAAAGGTATCAGTTGTAGTTGTAGTCGTGTGCACCTAATTACTGCTTCCATGCAAGCCTGCTCGAGAGCCCAAATAGTTGTACATGTTAGTCGTAACTGGGACCGTCAGAGTTGTAGGTTATTCTCAGTGTTGCCCCGATGAAAGACCGCCATTTAGATTGGAAACGTTGCTTTAAATGGTTTTAGCCGTGTTTGGTGATCGGATCTTAATATCCAGATACTTCCCAACCTTCCTTATTTGTGTTGTTCAAAGCATTTAAAATAATGTTATGTCATATGCAATCGGAGTAAATAAATAAATTATTTATTTACAAACAATGTTTATTTATCTATCTGAAACTTGGTGCGTGCAACGATGGCCAAACAAACGAAGATGTTAAAATGTTAAAGGCTTAAATAATGTCACGAAGAAGGTCAAAGATTTTACTTGGTTTAAATTAATTTTAATTATGAAGAAATAAAAAAAATCGTTAGGAATGGCTTATTGTATTTTTTTAAAATTAATTTATTTATTTATTTTAGAAACAAACAGTACGTGTATAAAATAAGTGGTGTACAAATTACAAGGTTTTAGAAAATTATGACAAGAATCGGTACCAATGACATGTCTCCATGTAATATCAAGTAAATGGTACTGGTCGGCGTTAGTACAATGGTAAATATAAAAAGGTATATGAAAAAAGTGTATAGTGCATAAGTGTATGTGTCTGTGTGTGTGTGTGTGTGCATGTGTGAGCGTTTATGTGTACCTATGTGTCTGAATAGTGCTATGTACTGGAGAGTTGTGATTGCGCATTGATGTTACGAGTAATATTTTTTTCAAATGACGGAAGAGAGTCAAAAAATTTGTCGAGATTTAGGTTAGGACAAATATTATAAAATTTTTGTGGAACACGGAAACATTGGTATATTTGCTACAGCGTTTATTTTGTTCTTTAATACGTAAAATAGTTTGGTGTGGCGAGTACTTTTCGATGGTATGTTAAGGTCAATTTGAGTTCAGGGCAGTCTATTAGATTATTTAAGATTTCATACGGCAACATAGTGTCGGCTACCATTCGATATAGTTTCAGATATGGGAGTGCACAGTGATAATTATTGTCGTATTTGAACCAAAGAAACTTATTGAATTTATTCTGTATTTGTTCCGTCTCCCCGACTCAGTAGCACGCTCCCGGCCGCCCGGACCCCTCCATATCCCCAGGGTCTTAGGGTATTTTTTTTACCCCTCCCCAGTCACACTTTTCTTAAGGGATAATCCTGACGAAGGGTGGTGGGAACAAGAATCCACCTAGCACTGCTTCAGAGGGACTGCCCTGGTGTCCTGGCAACGGCTCGTCCTAAGTACTCTTACTTAATCTATTTCGTTTCTCCCTTGTACTGTTTTATGTTAGTATTTCTCCGCGTCTCAATATGTTCATCTACGGACGAGTAGAGCAGAGCCACCATTATTACTAGAGCCACTTTTGTCGACCGTACTTATGTACTAACCATTCTGGGCTGTGGAATTTTACTAACCTCCTTCTAAGCTAATGTTATGCAGGGACACTTGAGGGTTTAGAATCACTTAGCTTCCTCCCTTAGAATCCTTGACGTGCACCCTGAAGGAGTAACCATAAGTTACTTATACCGGGGTGGGAAAGTGGTGGGTAACCTCAACTGTATTCGTTCTATACTATTGACATATAGCATGTGTTTAGGATTCCAGACAGGCGATGCATATTCCAGTATACTTTTGAAAAAGTGAAAAATAAAGCATTATTAACGTAGGCGGGTTTTTGAATGATTTACTTAATTGTAGTATAAATCCAAGCATTCCATAGGACCTATCAACATTTTAAATGAATTTACGGAATTTTAGAAAATGTTAATATTGTGATGATTACTTATTTCATTGTTCAATCAATATTATTAAGGTGTATGTCTGTCCAGGATCAATCAAAACTTCTTGTATATCTCAGTCTGATGTATAGTGTGATCTCACTCACTAAGTTACTATCAGCTTGGTTATTAACAATTTGAAAAAATACAGTCAAATCAATTAATATTCTTCTTTCATGTAGGTTCTCAAATTCGAAATAGTTAAGTCTCTGCTGATAGCCTCTTGATAGATGATGAACTACCGATCGATATAATTAGACACGCACGACTATTGTTGTCGCGCTTAGAAGCTGCAGACACATCTGTATAAGCTCTCGATTTCTTAATTCTCCAGAAGTGGTAACTCTTAAACTAGTGTTCTTAAAGTGCGTCCCAATTAGTGAAATATTCCATGTGTTAATTTTTTTTTATGTTAAAATAATCGTATAGTGCTTAGTTATATAGTTATGACAATTTCAAATATTGCAAGCTAGAGTTTTATTCCCAAATATTTAACAGACATAGAACAGTGCAGTGTGTCGATGGTCAACAGTGCACAGATGCATGCCACATGTTTTCTGCTGGGATGGTTACCTCTTATTTTTTGTTAGGACTTTCGAAATGGGTCATAAGGGTCATAAATCATGATAAGATATACTCTGGACGAACTGTATGCTTTACGACCCTTACAACTAATAAACTATAATAAAGGTGATAATGAGAATGACAATTGTGTACTGCTTCCCCGACGTAAAGGAAGGAAACGAGGGTGTCGAGCCGGAAAAAAGGTTAAGCTAGCAAAAAACCTGCGATTAGCGCAATTAAGGAATGCGCGTCCGCCTAAAAATCTAACCGTTGCTGCTTGGAATGCGAGATCCATTGCCAATAAACATGATGATGTTGTTGATTTGATACGTGACAAGGGAATTCATATTTTGGCGCTATCAGAAACTTGGCATGAAAATGGAGACTCCCTTTCAATAAAAAAACTTCGGTCAAGCGGGTTCTCGGTATATGAAACCGCAAGGCCGATCAAAACCGATACAAACACTATTAATTTTACAAATCACGGGGGAGTTGCAATTGTAGCTCAAAGTGGTCTTCGCTTAGACAGTATAGGGATACGCCAGGTGTATACCACTTTTGAGTTTGTCGGCTGCAAGGCTTCAGCCAATGGTGCATCCCTCGTGATAATCTCCATCTACCGTCCCGGGTCGTGTGCACCTACTGCTAAGTTTTTTATTGAATTTAGATCTCTCCTAGAATGCACCTCCAACTACAACTGCGATGTCGTCATTCTAGGGGATATAAATATCCACCTGGAAAAGAAAACCAATCCCGACTCAACAAAATTCACTAAAATTCTGCGTGACTTCAGCTGCGAGCAGTGGGTGAACTCAGCCACTCATGACGCAGGCGGTACTCTCGATGTTATTATTTCCCGAGTCGAATTTCCCCCGAATAGTACAGATGTTGTTGATATTGGACTCTCGGATCATCGTCTCATCACATCCGTGTTTGCCTTCGATCCTCCAAAGTTGGAGTTCAAATCCATTATCTCCAGAAATTGGAGAGAATTCGACATCGAAACTTTTTGTAACGATTTGAAGATCTCGCCTCTCTGTGATAAGGAAAAGTATTGTGAAAGACAGGTAGAAGAATTAGTTATCCTTTATAATTCTACGTTACTGGCATTATTGGATAAAAATGCTCCTTTCACAGAGAAGGTCTGCCGCACTAGGATTTGCGGCAGAAGGTTTGACACTGAATGTCTACAGAAAAAGAGGGAAATGCGAAAATTTGAAAGACTGTACAGACGTAATCCGACAGCCGGAAATCGGCAACTATGGGTTCTCAAACAAAAAAGCTACAAAGAAGAGGTCACAAAGAAAAAGTCCAGTTTTTGGTGTGAACAAATTGAGTCAGAAAATAATCCTCGAAAACTGTGGCAACACATAAAGACCTTGTCTGGAGAGACCAACATCAAGGTTGAATCTTCTCTAGAAGCGGATAGCCTTGCCGCACATTTTAGTAGTAAGGTAGAAAAAATTCGAGCCCTCAGTGGGGTAGGATCACCCGCTGTCTCTGCCCCTAAACCGCTCTCTGGCGACTTCACTACTTTTGCCGCAGTAACGGAAGACGATGTCACGCGAGCTGTGATGTCTTGTCCAAACAAGCAATGCGCTCAAGATCCCATACCTACCTGGGTATTAAAAAAATGTCTTCCGGATATAGCGCCTGTAATTACCGCAATTATCCAGAAGTCACTAGTAAATTCACTTGTACCGGGCACACTGAAAAAAAAATCTATTATTACTCCGATTCTAAAGAAACAAAATCTTGATACAGACAATACGGATAATTACAGGCCTATATCCAACTTACCATTTTTATCAAAATTGCTTGAGAAAATCGTTGCCAAACAATTGGTAGGGTACTTGAACTCCGCTGGTCTGTTTGCCAAAAATCAATCTGCTTATAGACAGTTTCATTCAACCGAAACTGTTCTATTGCGAATAATTTCAGACTTGATCATCGGGATGGAAGCAGGTAAGTTGGCTTTGGTATCTGTTCTTGATATGAGTGCGGCTTTTGACACGGTAGATCATAGTATTCTAATAAATGTGCTTGATACCGAATTTGGCGTTCGAGGTGATGTACTCCAATGGATGACATCTTACCTGTCTGGACGAGTAGCCTCAGTAACTTTCAATAAATGCACATCACCTGAAACTCCCATTGAATTTGGAGTTCCCCAGGGGTCTGTCCTAGGTCCCATTCTTTTCATTCTCTATACTAATCGTCTTGAACACCTCATTCACTCAGCTGGCTTTGAATCACAAGGCTATGCAGACGATCGTCTGATCTTTAAATTTTGTTCCCCGGATGAAAAAGACGTCCTAAAAAATGAGGTAGTTAGTTTCATTAATACGGTTTCAAGTTGGATGTCTGTCAATAAACTCAAACTTAATCCAGCAAAGACAGAATTTATTTGGATAGCTTCCCCTGGAAGGCAAGGCCTCCTTGATTCCAATCCAATACGTATTCAGGATACAGATATAATTCCTTCTACAGAAATAAAATTCCTAGGTTTCACTATAGACAATAGTCTTTCTCTTGAATCGCAAATTACAAAAGCTGTAAGTTCTGGTTTTTTTCCATCTTAGGCAGGTAAAATCAATCAGGAGATGTCTTCCCTCTGATGGAGCAAAATCACTCATAAATTCCTTCGTTGTTTCACGTATGGACTATTGTAATAGTGCATATGCTGGCCTCCCTCAAAAACAATTCAATAGAATCCAGTCCGTCTTCAATGCTGCGGCGAGAATGATATTTGGTGAATCTAAATATTGTCATATAACCCCACTTCTAAGGGATCAGCTTCATTGGCTTCGATGCCCTGAAAGAATAGAGTTCAAGATCTGCTTACTGACCTTCAAAGCATTGCAGGGAATGGCGCCAGCCTATATATCTGAACTATGCATCCGACAGGACTTAAGTGATAGACAGCTTACTCTGAGGTCAGCAGATCTAGATGCTACTAATCGTCTAATTGAACATTCAAGGTCAAATCGAGCCGTCTACTATGATCGCTCTTTTCGCGTAAATGGCCCTCTCATTTGGAATAAACTTCCCCCAGCTCTTACTAATGTCCATAAATTGACTGAATTTAAACGGGCTTTAAAAACAAACTTATTTAAAAAATCCTTCTCTCTATAAATTTTAATTTCTTTTCAATTTATTATAAAAAGTCATTTCCTCGAGCCTCTGGTAGTTGTTTGGTTTCGGTTTCCTCCGTATATATATTTTCTAAAAAAAAAAAAAAAATTATGTGAAGTCCGTTATTGCTGAACATAACCCGACTCCTGTCTTAAAATGTTACTATTTTTTGTAGTAATATTGTGAATGTATTATTGTTGTATAGCCATATGTATACTGTATAATATAATGTAATTTTTTTTTATGAATATGCACCTAAGGAGTACTGTAGGAGTAATATTAAGAATAAGCAAGAATGTATGTAATATGTTAAGAATGTATAAATAGTATGTAAAAGTAGCACTGTAGGAATACCACTGAATGGAGTTATTTAATCATGTTTAAGTTTATTTAGAGTTAAGCGCACTTGAAGTGAAATAACACAAAACTGCGCTATATAAATGCTTTGTTATTATTATTATTATTATTACGCAAGAATATCTCCCGAACGGATATAATTCTGTTTATATTTGTGGTGTAATGTGGAGACCATACAATTGATCTTTTCGCATTTTCTTCTCCATTGGAATGCCATAGTCCATTGACTTCGGGCAGTTGAAAGTTGTAACTTTCGAGTGCTGTCACTTTTAAAACACAGGAAATACTTCGGTGTTATTAGAACTAACTAATTAAACTCCGCCCGGGTAGCTTCACATTGTGAATAAAATCAATGTCAGAACGTTTGGACAAGAAGAGTGGACGAATAGAGAGGGGAGAGTAAGGATAATATATGGCACGAAAGTGAATGGTAGAAGATGCCCGAGGAAGATGTGGCTCGATAGGGTGAAACTAACATGAACAAAAGCCCGAAAAAAGCAGCTCCGTTGGTGATCAAACACGGGGTGGTCCATTTCCCCAGCTTTTTTGAATGGAGAGCTCTTTAAATTGTAGAAGTAACTACATATTTCTAGGTGATGACAATGACAGGCAAAGGAGACCACTGAGAATCAAGTCAAACATGATATGTGGAAGATAGTAGGTGAAAGGGAACCTTCTAGCTTTCTGTAACACCTTGTAAACATGCGAACCTTGGGCCAGCTTCAAAAAGAGAACCATTGAAAGGTTTCGAGTACAATACAACAACGCGTACCGTATGATGTTCGGACTTCCGAAGCACTGCAGTTCCTCCCCTATATTCGCGGAAGGGCAAGTCCCTGGATTTGCAACCACAATAATAACCAGGGTAGCAGATAGGATTCCTAACTCCTAATATGTCCCCGTCATGGAATCCCGTCAGACTTCTGATTCGAGTATCGAATCAAATTGGAATAATATATTGACCCAAACAATCTTCAATTAATATCGAAATAGAAGCGTAAAATCTTTTTTATATTTATTGTTAATTTATTATTTTTCTTTTTGTAGTACTCTCTTCTTTGCAATTTTGTTTTCTCTCCACGTTTATTTAACTACTACGTATTTACACTTTTATGGGATGTGTGGGATTGCAGTAACCTTCCCACATCCCGGAATAATGAATTTTATTATTGTTATTTAAATTCTAGAGTTGGATCATGTCAAGTCAGGAGTCATGATAAAAAGAAAAGTACCCACGTATGAGACGTTTGAAATGAATGACGCAAGGAGCGTGTGCCAAGTCGAAGTTGTTTAGCGGTATATCCTCTCTGCCTACGCCTGCAGCGAACGACGTGTGGTTATTTACTTACGTCATGCTCATTTGCTTGTCTAGAAATTTAGAAATTTATTTGCCTCTATTAAAAATACAGAAAATGCGTGGGTTTGTAAATCTATGAATTAAGAGGAGCGGCTGTGCGCCCTGTTTCATACAAAACTTAATTTTTTGATTTGAGGCCAAAATATTGACCCAAACTGAATTTTTTTTTTCAAATTAAAAGTACAGTAAATATCTAGTACGGATTAGAAGTGTTTTATTTATTTTTGTTTTTAATTAAGAAATATAGGCCATTAAAGTAACCAAGTTTTCATAATTTTATAGTCAAATTTGAAAATTTTTTGCAGTTTTATAGTATAAAAAATTTTGATTGTTATATTTGCTATATAAATATGATTATATGATTTTTTTTTTAAAAAGACGTCTTTAATATCCTAGTCGATATTGTAAATTATGCGCGGCAAATTTGTGTTTCGACGTAAATCGGTCGTTTTTAATCTATGTTTAAATCGATCATAATGCTTATTTTAACACGTGTCTATTTATGTGACCTGCTCTCATTAACACGCTATTCTACCGGGACATGCTCTCATCAACACGCTATTCTACCCGGACCTGCTCTCACCAACAGGCGAAAGACTCTACTCTACCCGGACCTGCTCTCACCAACAGGCGAAAGACTCTATTCAACCCGGACCTGCTCTCATCAACACGCTATTCTACCCGGACCTGTTCTCATCAATAGGCGAGAGATCTCCATTCTACCCGGACCTGCTCTCATCAACAGGCGAAAGACTCTATTCTACCTGGACCTGCTCTCCTCGATAAATAATACTTCAACATATACCCTTCATTCTTGGCCTTTATTTTGTAAACTCAAAAAAAATGTACTGCTTCTAATCCGTAATAGATAATCGCTACACCTTTTGATGAAAAGAAATATAATTAGGTTTAGGTTAGTATTTTGGACTAAAATCCAAACTTAAGTTTTGTGTGAAACAGGTCGCGCAGCCTTGAAACAAACTAAATTACACTACGAAGAAATGCAAAAAAAATTATCTTATCTTTTTTTTCGTAATTAGAATGCCATATGAATGTGTATGGCTCGTGTTGGAGTGTTGTTTCCAAGAAGATTAAATATAATACTGACAACTACCATAAACATTTGGCTAATCGAATTATTTCCTTTGTTTAAAGGCGGGAGATTACATATTAAAATATGGTACTATTATCACAGTGACGTTTATTTATTTTTTTGTTTGCATTGGTAGTAGTTATATGGATAAACAAATGTTCTTTGTCTTCAAAACATAACTCCTATTTATATTATCCATTGTCACATTATCCACTGAACATAAAACCTCTAGAAATGTGATCTGTACCGATTTGTGTTACATTGCGCCTCATATCCCCATATATATATATATATATATATTTTAATTTTTTTATATGAATACTCCACAAGAATCCCAACTGCTCCCAACCGTCTGGAGCCAGTAAGACTATGGCATCCCAATTGTGGAATGTTGTGAGGCTGAAGGTATTGGGGAGGGGAAGGAGAAGAAGAAGAGTAAGGTGGGGAAATACCTGGCTACTCAGATCCGGTCACCAAACACGGGTAAAAGCCATTTCATGCAACGTTTGAATTCTGAACGGTGCTCTTTCACCAGGGCGATACTGAAAGTATCTTCCACTCTGGAACGTGCCCAAATATAGTACATATTATTTTTAAATGAATTAATTGTGAAACAGCACAAATTAATTAAATAAAATTTACTTGCGCACGCAATTTCTAATGGTCGAGAGCCTTACCCCTCGACCATGGGGGAATAATAAGGTTGGGATAAACAATGTCTTACGTTTTGAAATCCCAGAGTGATTTCTTTTTATTTTCCAGCCTATCTTGCGCACAATTACACAATGTCGATATTCTTCACAATACCCTTTTGATTATACGTACGACCATAAATTGATACACGAGTATAAAATGTATCGAGAACATCTCCTGTCCCGATCCTGTCTTCCTCTTCCTCCCCCCCTTCCTTCTTATTTTATTTTTCTAAAAAAAATCTGTACTTAATCATTGTTAGCAGAAGAAACTTTGTTGGCTTACCTTTGGTTAAACTTCCTCTGTATATATATTTGTATTGAAAGCTGGTGGTGTTTCCTCAGGGCGATACTGAATCTGAAATGGACGCAAAATAAAATTATTTCCGTGTGTTATTTCTGAGTGATGCAGCATCTAAGTGAGGTTATCTGTCACAATTCAGGTCCTATTCAAGGCCGTAACCCAGAGCTTTCCTTTAATTGTATGAATGATTGAGCTTCAAAGCCGCCGGATTGACGAGATAATTAATATCGATGGAAACGCGTGGCAGCGGGGGAGTCACAACGAGATAATAGCGGCTCGGAGACCTTCATCCATCGGTGGAAAAAAAAGCGCTATTCGTACGTTGATCATTACACCTTTGATAAAAAAATCTTTTTGGATCTTGGTACTCAGTTTTCTATTTACCTACCATCGTAAATAGGGTGTCAAAAATAAGATTTTATACTGCCTCTGCTGAGCGGTAATCTCTTTGACTCTGAAGCCGACGGCTGCTGGTTTGTAACTCGACATGAGCAAATGTATTAAATTGTTAAGTTACAAATACAATTACTAACAATATGTTAAGGGCAATAGGTGTACCTATTAATATTCAATGCATAAATTATACCCTCGGTCGCAAAGCGATGCACGTCACTGGTTGTACCATATGTATATGTACACCTCGTTCCAGGGTGAAAAATACTCTCCTTATCGTATCGAAAGACACTAGCTCTGAATAGCCTTCTTTCCCTTTCTTTCCCCTCCCTCAGCCTCGCAACATTCACCAAGTGGAAATCCAATAGTTGTTGAAACGGATTGGTTTATAAAAAAATTCGCCAAGCAATAAGCTATGTACAATATGTTTTTTTTATGAAGTGTTAATAGATAAATTGTTAATATTCAATTTATTGGTATAAATTATTGAAGCTTATAAACCCCATTGTAATGTTTAATAATTAACTAACTAACCATCACGCAGTTTCTCCGCAGGGGTAGGCAGGGGGGACGGACCTCCAAACAACTCAATCTTTCATACACTTCTCCCTTCATTCACATTCATACAACGTCGCATACATTCTCTTCTGTTATTCCGACTTCTGACATGGCCCGACTCAAGTATTCGATTCACTTGATCGTGCCATGTCTTCCTCGGACGTCCCCGATTTCTTCTTTCATTCACATTCGCGTCATATATTCTCCTTACACTCCTTTCTATATATTTAATAATTCATTAAATCATTGAAGAAGATAATGTTAACAAATCTCAAATATAAATTTAATTATAAAAATAATTAAACTTATATTAAATAATAAATTTAATTTAATATAAGTTTGATTATTTTATTGTTTTATTAAATAAATGTATGGGTGGCGATTAACTCCAAAATGCGTTTGTTCAGTAAACTCCCATATAAAATACAATACAATAAAGCAAACTTGTATTAAAATTTTATCACCAAAAATACACACATCCATATCAATACTACTCGAAAGTGACTCCGAAATGAATCCCCTACGCGCGTTTTGAATGCAGCATCTATGGGACTTTCTGTTCTAAGAAATACATCATGCAGTCCGTGGCGCTTTAGTCTGTGGCGCTTTTAACCAGCGGAGGGGAGCGAACATTTGGGAATCTGTTGGCTGCCCAGGTGCGCAGCGACTATGAGATTTGTTAATAACAAAATTGTACGGAATAGAATTTTGCACGAGTAAACAGATTTTTTCTGTGATTATCTTGTTTTAAGTTGTTATTAAATAAGTTAATTACTGAAGATATCACATTCTATATATTGAACGTACAGTTTGTTACGAAACTTGCGATTTGTCAAATTTACAATATTCATTAGCCACAGACGCTTTAATGAATCGCCAGTTTGTATCGTGTTGCTAGATCGCCAATCTATGAATCAGTGATATGGTGAAATTCCTTTAGATCTTGGGAAAAATATGAATATTTTTGGAAAACACCGAAATAGTATTTAAAAATGAGTGTTTTTTTTTCTTCCTTGTTAATCTGTGTTTGAACTCCAATTGAGATAAACAACGAACCGCCACTGGTAATAATTCTTTTTTTTAATACCCTGGTTGTGAATTCCTGACATTATTTGAAAATCTCCCACTACCATCGCAGTAAGCGAAAGATTTTTTCTAAAGACATACAACAATGTTACATTCCCACGAGTTATCAATTCATCTCATTTTGGGACAGTTAATTTTTGCTATATAATATTAAGTTTAACAAAGTTTTCAAGCCAAATGAAAATAACATAAATAAACGTACAGGCTCGAAACATACAGATACAATACAAATACATCATAATGTTTTATAATAGAGAAATATACCTACATCAGAGGCTCTATTCCCGTTATTTTCAAGGAAGATTCCTTAACTCTTTCCTTAGGGTTAAAGACTAACTGCGGTTCCGGTTCTCTCGGATGACAGCTGTCAGCTGAATTCAGCGAGCGACATTAACACCTCGACTCCGGTGATGGGTCTGATTTGACCCAGTGTTTTTTAAATAAAAGATTTTGCCGCAAATATTTCGTTTAGGCTAATTTCCTCTTGTCTATTCTTTTATCAAATATTTACCCACATCTCGACTCAAAAATGATTAAAATCGGACACGTTTTAAATAAGTTATTAGAATAATTGTTTATAAAAACACGCAAAAACTCTATCTCTTCTCATTTGAATTTGAGCAGCCGACGAAACAGTATATCTCTCGCTCTATCCTTCCGTCTTTGTCTCTCGCAGTCCTTAACACGCAGATGTTGTCAACCATTCGGGCACATTTCTAGTATTGTGATTATATTTTTATAACTTTGTTTTAATTTTTTTTATTTCGTACCATACTAACGCAATGGCAAGGCAACATTATTTAGCTGATAATGAGATTGAAAAGCTACTTAACAGTGAGATCAGTGATGATGGCGACTTGGAATTCGAAGCATTGGATACAGAATTTGAAAGTGATCCGGAAGACATATTACTAGAGGAAATATCTGAAAGTGAAAATGGAAGTGATAATGCAGTTAGTGTAGGAAATCTGAGTGAATCCGTTGCAGATCAACTTGTCAAATTCCGGATTCCTTTAATTTTTAATGAAAATTGTTCATTTAAATTTGTTTTGTTGAAAAATAAAAGTTTTAGTATTTTTAAACTAAAATGTATGTCATTCAATGGTTTTAATTGTGACAAATAAATGTGTGAGAAAATTAAATACTCAAATAAGAACGCCATTATATAATATTTTCTAATATTTGCATAAGCAATCATCATATAATATGGCTATAAATTTAATTTATTTTCTTTTTACAGATCTTTCTATTAGAGGTACAGCCACAAGGAAGAATTAAATAAGTGATTTTATTTCTGGTATTTTAAATCATACATGATATACTTGTAAATGCACACCATCGATTTCCCGAAAATGTTAATAAATATGTAAACAAAAATGTTCGCTTCCAATGACTTCCTGGGGCGAGTCCTTACCCCCCCCCCCGCACTGCTCGCCTCATTCCCCTGACCGTCGGCAGCGGTTGTCTCAAGACGCGACCGATTTAGTCGTGGTTTTGCTCTCGCGTGGTATGCCCGCGCTGCTGCATATCGAAGAACCGCAACATTTACGGAATACTAATTTCCAAAACATCTATCTTTATACAAGAAACACAAGGGATATGTTATGAGTTTATGAGGAATTACATAATATCATATAAAAGTAAGGATATGAACGAAAAATGCATAAAAAAGCCTTTTAATTTCATCATTTCAGCCGGGTCTATCTGGACCCACCATCGCCGAATGTGTTTTATTTTGAACCTCCTGGTATTACGTGTTAAGCAAAAATGTCAATATTTGCGATGTTTTTACAAGAGAAAAACTAAATATTATGTACGCTACCAATTACGTTATTATTTACTTTAAACATAATTAGCTAGTAAACATTATTAAACATTATATAGATGTAGACATTTTCGACAATTCACGTCAAGTGCAGCATTGAAGAGAGTCAGTACAACCGGCCGAATCCAATGAATTCGATTCCAAAGGCGGTGGACTCACTCGTTCCGAACTCACACTCAAGGAATGGTAAAGGTTTTGGATTGTAGTCAGAAACGAAAGACGTTCCTATTCATTAGTGTAATATGAACGATTTTTAATTACGGAACGGCTCACCTATGCAGACTGAAAGGAACGAAAACCGAGTCCGAGGAATCGAGTCCATGTGGCTAAACTCGGAATTGGAACCGAGTTTTTAAAATAAGTGGAATGACCCTCCTCTTCGGTCGGCACAAATTCAAATGTCACTTTTAGAAGTAGAGACAAAAAAATATCATTACTATCTAATGAGGTAGGTACCTTTTTATAAAAATTGATTCTTGTTAAAATGCTTATTTATGATATTTAAAAATAAAATAAAAATGTATTAAATATATTATAATATGACGTAATTGTTTTTACAAGTATTCAAAATCTTGTGTCACTTGTAGATATTTCATCAATTTGTGTTTTCAAATAATCTCTTAACAACCTATTTCAGCAGTTAATCAAGAAGTCTTTAAGCCTAAGGAAAAATATAAAGAATCTTCCTTAAAAAGAACAGGAGTAGCTCTCCTGATATCTGCAAAGTTTGGGGACGGCTATCAGAAGAAAGTCGGTATCTATGATAAATAGTTTTCCAAATAGCATTTTTAAAAATAGTATTTCAGAACATCATTTCGAGATTTGTCCGAAGCGCACACTTATCTCAATTCCTCAGGCAACTTGTTATAGCTGTGTATGCAAAGTATTTCAATGATTTCAGTCCATATTTTATGAGTGTATTTTTGATATGTGTTGTTGGTGGTGTTGTCATATATTATGTTGATGAACGTCGCAATTAGAGTTTAGTTTTATATTTGTGTGAGCATGGCAATGAATCATATTTAATTGCTATTGTTGCTTCTGTCGTGATAGAGGACTTAGCCAGCCGAGGAATTGAACTCACGAGACCCAGACGCGATGTACACTGACCGGGTATTTGAATGTAGGTCTGTAACTTTTAAATTGACCAATAAACAAAACGCAATAATTATAATTAAATGCAGCTGCGCGAGTCGAAGACACAGTAAGTCTTTCAGAATTATTCAGGATGATTTTGCTGTGAATGTTTACCATCGTTTCCAGCAAATGAGCATATTCCCGTTCGTGCAGCGTAGGAACGACCACAAACACAGAAGCAACTGTACCTTTATCGGTTTTCTGTGGGAACCATCTCGATCTCATGCTACTATAATTTTATTAGTATGAATCCGTTATGGCAGGTGTCTCACGGGCTACCTACAATATATCCGCATGACTTAAGAATTATCAAAGACTCAACAGAATTCAGAACTAAACTTAAAACACATCTTTTCAGACAATCGTATCCATAAATTGAAGAAATTCACCTGTAAATTGCTTAGCTGGGCTAGCCGGTTAGTACTTACCTAAAGTCATTAAATAAATAAATTAAAAAAATAAAAGAAAAATAAAATAATAAAATAAAATTAAAAATTCACGCATCGGTGCGCAAATGCGTCCACAGCCCGCAACACTGTAAATAACCAAAGTGTAAAATAAATTTAAAAAAAACGTTAATATTTATTAAAAGCTTCTTACGCTTTTTAAGGTAATTTTATAGATATTTTCGAGTCCTAAAATTCATTTTATGAATACTTTCCAGTCCTAAAAATATAATAATATTGTATGTAGTGATTAATCGAATTGTAATATAATGCAGTAATGTAATGTAAAAAAAAAAATATGTAATTGAAAATTTTATTTTCTTTTTTCTGGAATAAATTTTTTTTTTTTTTAAATACCAATAATTCAATAAATATCACCTCTTCTTGTGCCACCAATCATCTAATAAATGTAACATCAATAGAAAACGAGAAACAAATAACCTTGTAAAACTATCATCTCTATAAATATTTTTTTCTAAACTGTGTTCATCTGAAGCGACCTGCCAGCTGCAGGTAAGGATGTTTTTCTGTATCTGTTTGTACATAATTAGTTAAGAAATATTTGTACAGCGCCCTTGAGGTGATTTTTCATAAAAACGGCGCTGTGCAAATCATCCAACTATTATTATTATTATTATTATCCCCCAGAGCGTGCCTGCTAAATGTACGGCGATCTACGAATACATAGCAATCATTTGACGTGGATTTGCAGAATATGGGTACCATAAGAAACGTTTATAATATAATATTATAAAGTAGCAGAGACACTTTATTTTTCATAATTTTTTTATTGTATAATATTAATTACATACAATGGTAACTTATACCCGCTAAGCCACTGCAAGTAGCTTGTCAGCAGGAGTTTAGTTTAACAATATTATATGATACAACAATATCATACAAATGTAGCCAAATAATAGAACAATATAGGTGCATGCATGTTGTGATCAATGTACACAATTTAGAAAAAATATAAAACAGCATAAGAGTTTTGTTATAAGATGCTAGACTCCAATTTCATAATATCGAAATAAATAATATTATACGAGTAAAAATATCAACATTATAAAAATATATGCTAATATTAAACAGGTTGAAAAAAAAAATAATAAAAAAAAAACAGCTGTACAGTTTTGTTACAGTGAGGATTAGGGTGGTCCAAAATTTTTTTTTATTATTTTTCATCTAACCGCTCCGTGAATTTGTTACATGTATTCATAGTAATAACATAGTAAAATTTCAGCGAGATGGCTCAAGTAAAAAGGGGTGCTCAATCGAGTGTTGTTTTTGAAATTTTTGTGTAAAATGCTTAATTTGTACTTTTTAATATATTATAATAAAACTAATATAAAACTTTTTTCCACTTAATTTTATTTGACTGTAACCAGGTTCAGCCTGTCAAGACCACCTTCAGGCTTATATACACAAATATGGGGGAGGGTGGTCTACAAGGATTTTATTCGAATATGTGGGTTTTCTTACAATTGTTACTAAGTGGTCTTTGGGTATCTAATTTCTAATTATTTTGGTTTTTTCCAGTAGGCATAATTACCTCGGGCTTGTAGCTTTACTTCAATATTGTTGGGAAAAACCTTACAAGTATCATGCATTATTAATGACCTAATTTTTAGTGTTGTCAAATTGTTATTATATTTATGGTGATATAATTATTCCAGGTCATTAATAATGCATATTACTTTTAAGGTTTTTCCCAAACATTATTGAAGTAAGGCCACAAGTCCGAGGTAATTAAGCCTACTGGAAAAAACCAAAATAATTAGAAATTAGACAGCCAAAAACCACTTAGTAACAATTGTAAGAAAACCCATATATTCGAATAAAATCCTTGTAGACCACTCCTCTCCCCCTACCCTATATTTGTGTATATAAACCGTGAGTTATGAATAATAATTATCAGTCTGAATATGGCAGTGTGCTAAACTATTAAATAAATATTAAAATAAAGTACTGAAGAGTTTTATAGACAAATTTAAACACTTATTTCGTAGACTGTGAAGTGAATCAGTGTGATAAAATGTGTTCATCTACTCGAGAAAAAGACAAAGTTTTTCTACTTGGGGTTCGAGATATTGAGCCATTGATGAGGTTCCTACTCTTCGGCAAGTTGTACTCCGTTTTCACCACATATTATATGAATCAAAAAATGTGAAAAACTCCGCGCATATACTTATTCCAGAACTTACGCTCTCTAAAACGGAAACAAAGATCTGAAGAATTGAGAGAAATGGCTGAAATCAAGGACTCTTTCTTGCAATTACCTCCTGAGACTTGGAATGACAATGTTGATTACCTTCAAGGCAAAAGCTGCGTCTCAAATTTGCGTGTTGTTAACGATACAGCGGAGATAGGAGTTAAACTGTTTGAAGATTACAACACGTTACTCACTAAGACTGAGGAAGAAAAGTAATTTTTACTTCACATCGTTGAACAAAACAGAAAAATCGTTTCCACTGAAACATCCAAAAAGGAGTTAACAAACATAGTTTTGAAAGATTGCGACTAATATTATGTTAAGTATTACATTGTTACAAAATTTTATTCATATTTAAATAATTTGTATACTTATTTGATTAAAATACTTGTAATATTAATAAACCTTAAATTACGTGTTTTATTTAAAATCCTGAAATTTTGTCAAAAACTTATAATTCGATGAGCACCCCCTTGCATATAAGATAAGGGGCTAAATTTTTTAACACATCATAGGAATGGTAGGTGTAACAAATCAAGGGTACGGCTACACCTATATTTGATTAATTTTTTTTTACTATATAGGCCTGGACCACCTTAGTGAGGATAGACCTAAGACTCTTTGAGCGGACGGCCGCTACACCGTCACAGGTGCGTGCAGCGGGCAAAAACCAGCCGAAAATGCAATAAAAAATAATTTTACAAAAATCGTTTTATCTTCTAAACCATCAACTATTTTTTTATGACATTTCGTATACGCACTTACCATATATGAGTGCCATGAATACATCATATTGCTAAGGAAGTTTTGTGTTATCTCTTATTCAGGAAATGATTATTGTAATAACATCCTCGGGACTAAAGAGTAAAGGTCCAATGAATTTATAACACGTCATAAAAATATAATAGGTACTGTTATATTCCCAGCCCTTGCTATAAATCAAGCGCCATTAACGTCAACCCTTCATAATGTTATAATCCCTGCCATTGGCTTAAATCAAGCGTAAATTCTTTGTGCATTTCAGGCGTTTTCAAATAAATGCATTATTTTAGAAAACCAATTAAGTAAACTCATTATCGATTTGTTACGCAAGCCATTGAGCTTAACTCTATGAAATTTCCCACAATCCGGGATACTAGAATACTATATAAACGGGAACAAGCCGTTCCTCTCAGTTCACATTTTAACATCTCGAAGTACAGTCTCCACGCTGTCCTTCTTCACTATTGTCATTGTCTATTTTATATTGTACTTATAAGTTAATCAAATATTATAAGTCTTCTATAAATAAATATATATCGTATAAAATATATAAGTTATTATTCTACGGAACTTCCACCTTCTACTACTACTACCTCAACACATAACTATCTACAACCATCTGCAGATCTTCAATACATTACATCTGCAGATATATTCAGACACACACTACTACCCATACGAAGAGATCTTGATCATTACTCGCCGCGCAAGAGTTGAATAATTATTTACTGCGTCCTCAACCGAGGGTCGTAGCAAATTGGTGTCAGAAGTGGGATAGCAGATTGATTACATTCTTCATCAAAAAGGAACTTCTGTGACGACGGAAGACTCCATCTTCATCAGGACAACGACGACAAGTCTGGCGGATATTCTCCTCGGAGAAATCTTTCCTCGGAAAGCAGGGACGGCTCAACCTGAAGTCAACCTCACAACATCGACGTAACCTGGAGAAGAGAAGAAACCGGCAACAACGTAGATCGCGGGAAGCCTCGAGCGACAAACAACATCTACGGTGAACTTCAGTTCTTCAAGCAGCCAAGGATCCAATCGTGTCAACTCCGACGACGAACATCAAGAACTTCACTTCACTTCACTGCAGTATGAATTGGCAACTCGTCCTTCTTCTACTGTGAGTACATAAAAATTTTTGTCCAATAGAATTTTTATCCTATTCTTTCCCAATCCTTTCAACTTTGACAATTAGTGTATTTTCTTCACACTATATACACCGTGAACCGTGTATTAGTGAATATCTAAATTTCTAAATTTATTTACTTTTAAAGTAAATACTCTTATTCTTTTACAACGCGTAATAATAAATTTAACAATTTCAAATATTACATTTTATTAAAATTCATTCAATAAATCCTCGTAAAATTAAAATTCATTCAATTAATTCGCGTAAAGTTAAAAAATTCATTTACGAAATTCGCGTAAAATTAAAAATTTCAATTTTCAATTAATTCAAAATACTAAAAATCATTTCAAAATGAATGACACACCAACTACTTCTTCCTCGTACGAAACAATTTTACCATTACCTATTTTATTTAAATTTATTAAACCTTACGATGGAAATAGAGATAAACTCTGTGCATTTTTAACTAATTGTGATAGAGCTGTGGCGCTAGCTGCACCTAATCAACAAAATACCTTACTGTTATTCATTTTAACTTCATTGGAAGACCAAGCAGAAGTTATCTGTGCCAACCATCTTACCAATAGTTGGTCTGATTTAAAAGATCTCTTGAAAAGATCATTTGGTGAGCGTAAACATTATGCACACTTATTACTTGAGTTACAAAATTGTAAACAATTTCACAACGAAAGCGTATCTCAATATATTTTACGAATTGAAAATTGCATTAAAAACCTTCTAGTATCAATTAACCAAAATGATAAAGATCCTTTAGAAATGTTAGGCAGAACAGCCAGCATACAAGAACTTGGTATGCAAACATTTATGTACGGAACAAACCCATCTATCGCAACGATATTGCGATCGCGTAATCCGAAAGACATTAACGAAGCTTTCACAATTTCCTTAGAAGAAGAAAGAATAAATAAACTCTTGAATTCTTCTAAAAACAGTCATAATAATATAAAAACATGTACGATATGTGGAAAATCGGGACATAATAATTATAACTGTTATAAAAATAAAAATCATAATAATAACTCTAACTTCGATAAACGAAAAGTTATGTTCGTAAAAAATAATAATAATAATTTTAACAAATCTTATAACCCAAATTCGGGACCAAGTTATAATAATAACTATAATAAAACATTTAGTCCAAATTCGGGACAAAATAATAATAAAATGTGCAGGTATTGTAAAAAACCTGGTCACTTAATAGAGGATTGCAGAATATTAAAATTAAAAAATGAAAATCCAAATCCTAACATCTCTGCAACTCCCAATTCGTCTTCCCTACCAAGGAAAAATGATTCTAAAATAAATCATTTAAACTCCAGATCTGCAGTAGATTCGCGAGCCGATCTATTGTAAGTCACGAGCTAGGCTCAGGAGTATTCAAACGTTCCATATTAACATCAAATAAAATTAAAAATGAAAAAATTAATAAAATTATTAATTATTCGCCATCTCAATCTGATACGTTGCGTCATGTGATTTTTCAAATACCTTCAAATGGTACTATTATTAAAAGACATTTTCTTGTCGACACAGGAGCAGCCGTATCCCTCATCAAGACTCACTGTCTTGGCGAAGGTACTTCCGTAAATTCGGGCAAAATTATAGAGATAAATGGCATAAGTAGATCGAAAACTTCGATCGAATCTAATGGAATTGTTCTAATTAAATTAAGTTTCTGTTATGAAACTATT
>JAHDVE020010920.1:0-51727 GCA_022606495.2 Halesus radiatus
AACCATCAATATCTCTATAAATATAATAAATACAACGTTAAAATTATAGGTATTCCTCCATAATATTTTACGCATCGATTTAAAAAATAATATTAATAATAATCAGAATTTATCGGGTATATCGAAGGTATTTTGTGAACATCGGAAACAAATTGATGTATAAATAGCGCTGTGAGTGCCTCGACATTGGGTCTCGACGATACGTGAAGAGTATACGAGAAGCGCGACGCTATATTCGCATCTCACTCTTGCATACTGTAGAAGCGCGAGGAGCTCAATGTTCTCAGTCGTGTTTTTTTCCTTCGAGGCATAGAGGCGTGCTAGCGGCAGTAACTCTCGGGCTTGCAACCAGAGTAGATCTATGCCCATTCCGTGAGTGTTGCCAGATGGTTTCTTAATTTTTCAGTAATTAAATCTAAATTATTATAATTTTTTAATTCAACTATAATTACTTAAGGGGATTAGCTATGAATATTCTTATTTTTCCAATTTAAAATCGCTAATTTTTTATCGTGTACTGACTACCCAATACCGGAACGCGCGTTTTTATTTTAGCACCGTAAGGGGAAGGTTAATTAACCTCTGAACAATCTATCATCTTATCCCAGTAATCAATCTCTGAAATGCTTTAAAGAAAGCGTTACTACATTCTTTATCATTCTGGAAACTAACGGCCGTTCTTCCCAACCCTACTGAGCGAGCCGAAATTTTGACTCGACACTGTCCAAATGCACAAATACTGTCTTCCCAACGAAATTCTCGGTCAAATTTACCATCAATTTAGGATATCGATTTTTGCGAATTAAAGTTCTTCTCAGCCTAAAACTTGCTATAAAAGTGTCAACAGGGTGAACAAACGTCACCGAAATGTCAAATTTCATTATTAGTATACGATATGTTGTACGCGATTCAATTATTGAATGACTAATATGTATTTCCATTTTCGAATGTCAAAACATGTTTATTGTAAGTTATACATACAGCTGAAGAGAACCCAATTTATTTTAGTAAATAAGCTACATTTTGTCTTGTTTTTCCACTTATCGAGAAACGTCAAATGTCAAATGTACGAAACGAACATTGTGCTTCGCGGCGTTATCAAAAGCCAAGTTAACATTTTACTTTCAACATATTTTTAACATATGTGTTTGTGAAGTATAAAATGTTAGTTCATATTTTAGTTTTTAAAATAAATGATATGTATTAATAATAAATAAAATATGAACTCATCTGTGTTATTTTTACATTGAAAGTTTTTACTTTAATGTCACTATTGTCTTAAAAGTGGGCGGCTACAATTTTATAGTGGGCGGGCACCTCCATAAACAATTTAGGATGAAAAATGCTTGGAAACAGCCAAACAGAGCTAATACTTAACAAAACACTTGGCTGATAGGTGACTCAGATTGATCATTCGAAAAGTTGAGAAGAACGGCCATAAGTTATCAGAAGTTTCACGACCCAACGTTTATTTACACTATAATTTTCATTTTGAAGACATTTTAGCATATGAACACTTACACGGAAATTGGGGGCACCATTATCAGTCGCCTAAGCGCTTTTTAGGCGATCTATCTGACATTTTTTGCAACAGGGCTTGGTCGCACAGCGGCCTTGAGGTGATTTTTCACAAAAACGGCGCTATACAAATCATCCAACTATTATTATTATTATTGGTCACTTTTTTTAGGGCGTGGTTACACAACCATTCCAACCAATAAAGAAAGCGCGTCCAATACGCCAATTGCCAACCTCTCCCTCAAGCAACACAGTGGTAATTTGTGATAGCTTAAAAGTTGTTATAGTTTGAGATGGCTCCCCCCCCCCACTAGGCTTTAAAGATGTGATGGCCCGTCCTTCCTTCGTTTATGATTTAATTTAGCAATAGACCTCCGTTCGCGCCACCGGTTTAAGATGACTCCTCTACTGCTGCCTTAAATTTTCCTAACTAATGTGATCGGAAAACCCTTTGTAGTTTTCCTTTCAATTTGAGGTTTTTCTCCTCCTTGGCCAGCGTGTAACGTCTAGCCCTATGCTAACATTCGAGTGTTTCCGATTTTCTTAATTTTCACGGTCTTTTTGCACTCCAATGTGGTCAATTTTGCCAAGCTTTTCGCGAGTCTACGTTGTGTTGTTTTTTGTTTCAGACTATTGGAAAAACAAGGCCTTATTTGTGGTAACCCCTATTCTTTGTAGCGTAGGCAGACTCTCGCATACCATTGACAGAATTCATATTCCTAACATTTCTCCTATCTTAGACATTAGTGTTCTGAACTCTCTATTATTATCCTACTATGCAATCTACGTTAATTTCCTATAGGAAGACTAGCATTTTCCTAACTTTACCCCTAAATTTTCTATTTTTCTTCTATCGTGAGTTTTAATGGAAAAACTTAGCTTCTGGGCTATACTGATTGCACTATTCCTGATCTATATAATACGACGTAGTTTCAATTTTAAATTTGGTATACATAAATGTAATGATCACAGTATTATCGTCTTTCCTCATCGTACTAAGTGTTATTCTACATGGGTTAGTTTCAATGAATTTCATGGTTAAAAGGTACAGTTTTACTTGTTTTGGCGCCATCTCCATCCTCTCCTAAATTTGGGAAAATTACATGATTAGGTTTTTAGTTTACACAGCTTTTGTTATGACGAGAGATCGAATACGGTTTGTTTTGCTGCAATTCGGCTCCAGACCTACCCCTAAAGTACTCAGATGACCACGTTTCCGGTCAGTAACTCTCTCTTCACAGACGCACAGCCTGACCAAATTGGTATACGTAACCTCTTCTTTTAGTTCGTGCGCTATTGGTCATCCCCTGTACCGCGACGGAAAGAGCACCTTCCTTATCCATGGGTCCGAGACCCTCCGAATTCCCGTCCTCCAGACAGTTACATTTAAAGGAGATCAAACCGGGTCCGTCCCCTCGTCAAACAACATTATATACTTGCGAATTTTTGCAAAGTCCGGGTTGAAAGGCCGTCCCCCGCATCAAGAGTTCAGAGATAACCACGCTTAAATCAGCAATTATCTCTGCCCAATCGATAGGTACAAATTATAGATATATGTAAACAATACGAGTTTTTATAATCCACAATACTCCAGTTTTCCCAGAAAATTGTGGATCTGACATCTCCAACACAGGTCGTGAATCTGTGCCAGATATCCAGATATACTACATATCAAAATACATAAAAGTGATAATACAATATATATATAATAGATTACTTTTGGTTTGGTTGACAGGTTGATTTAATGAGACCCTGCTATCTCATGTAGTTTGAATTTAACTGTAGATTGATTTTTGTTTGGAGAAAAGGTAGGACTCCAAAAGCCCAAAATTTGCAAGGCCTGAACCTTGAAAACCTAAGTCGAAGATAAAATTAATTTCATAACATAACTTGGGAACGTATTGTCGACGAATGATTATGCTTATTTTGAAAACCTAAGTCGAAGATAAAATTAATTTCATAACATAACTTGGGAACGTATTGTCGACGAATGATTATGCTTATTTTGACATTTCTAATAATGTGGGTTTTTGTTTGTTCTGTTGAATTCATCAATATGTTCGAACGGATGTGGGGCGCCTTTGAATTGAATCTTTCCATGAAAATGGCGCTATAAAATTATGTATGTACGTAAACTACAAATACGTGATTTCTAAAAGATGATAATTCATCGCAAAAGATGATAGTTATTTTTCAATTAAATGTCGACGTTTGTTAAGGTACTTATTCTTCGTAAGATGTACTGAAATTCGAATATATATATACATACTTATACGTATCTACATACTTCGATAAAAGAAGGGTGTGGTTTGGAATGTTGACCTAGTTATAATAACAGTCGAGGATGTAGGTCGTTGAGATATGCGACAGTTATAAGGTGTCAGAGACCCCCGTCAGGAAGCATAACAATTAGGATTCATTGGTTTGTTTTAGAATGATAACGATCTTTGAATTAATAAAAATCGTTTGGGTTGTTGGTAATTTTAGTAACGTTAGTTTTGAATTTATATGTTAGGAAAATATATATATTAATAAAATAAATTGTTTTTATAGGAGATATACATAAATATAATAATTGGTTTTATATATATATACATATTAAACATTAAATATAAATATATATTTATACATATAATATATGCATTTAATATGTGCGCTTATACATCATTAGAAATATAATTCATGTCTCCGTCCTCGCCTTCCCCGGGAGAACCTGAAAACTTGTATATTAAATTGACTCACCTGAATTCCGACAAATTCATAATTTTTCCAGACGGGTTATACACGCCAATATGAAGATTCAGAAAATATTGAACTTCCCTGCCTGGAATGTTTAATCTAAGTTAGAAATATTTACTTAATACAATCTAGTGTTTCCTAATTTCAATTCGTGATCTACCGATTTGTACTATTTCTTCAAATTTAATGATCTCTAAATCCAAATATTATTAGATAATATTTAAATTTTGTTGTTTTATTTTCCTATTTTATTCTTTGTACTCACGTAATTCTCTTTACTAACTATTAATTAAATCCGTAAACCGAACGCTTGGTAATATTTTAGAACTTTATTATTTTTCTTTGACGAAATTAATCCCACGCTAGGTATTAAAAATGAATTATATGAAACTAAGACTCAGCTGTTTTTAAACTTTCACTAAATTATTTTAAACGCAATTATATTTAATTTTTCTTAAACTCGTAATAAATTCAGTTCAACACAAAATATGAATTAAATCACATTTCATTTAAACAATTTTAATTAATTCACAGAAGCAAATTTTAAAAATCTTTAAACAAATAACTTTATTAATTATAGAAATTTTTCAATATTTATTAAATTATTATTAGTATCACATTGCACTTATAATTTTGAGAAAATTAAATCAAATTATTGTTACCAACTTTAATTGCGACTTTTAGAATCTTTAACGTAATTTAAGTATTATTAATTTTTAGGAAATTTCACTATTTATGAAACTATTATTGTATTAGATCAACAAGAGAATTTATTTTAACACTTTATTTATTAGAAGACGAAATTTTTGAAGTCCAGGAAAACACTTTTTAATCACTCCGCACGCAATTAACGACGTATCAACTCGAGACGAACTGCCTTTAAGAAAATTTTAATATTAATTTAAACACAAATATTTTATTTATTTTAAGATGGAATTTTTTTTTGAAGTCCAGAAAAACACTTTTTAATCACTTAAATACCGATACGCCCGTAATCAACTATTTCTTCCAACTTATTTCGCGACGGACTCCAATCAACTTCAATTCAAACACTTTATTTATAAACACTTTCGATTATTATAATTTCACTTAAAACCACCACCAATTTTAATTAATTCACAGAAGTAATTTTTAGTATCAACTTAATTATAATGAATTTTAGAAACTTCAATATTTATTAAATTATTATTGAATTAAATCAAACTATTGTTGAATCAATCCAACAACTATTTAAAAGAATTTATTTAAAACTTTAAGAATCAAATCAAATGAAATTTTTCTAAGTCCAAAAACAAAACAATTACACAATATCGATCGGCACGTAATTAATCTTCCCGGCGTTTCTCGCGACCAACTCCCCTATTCTGCCGTTACATTGCCTTATATACCTAGCTTAGAATCAAAAGGATTTAACTCCATTCCATACCTACATTACATTATGTTCTTTACCAACTCGTAAACCTATATGTAAGTAACACTAATTTCGAATGTAATTCTTCAATGTAAATATTTAGATAGTATCTGGCCCGCCTCTGAATCCATCACTTTTCCTCACTCCGGCCAGGATCGAATTTAGTTCATTCCTCTAGATCGCCCTGCTGTTCCTTATTATAGAATTGGAAATTTCGATTCATGTTTTTTTTTCTGAAAATATTATCTATCGCTTATTCTTTGGTCGCCTATGAACTCGGGTATCTCGTATTTATAGCCACTATGTCATTATTGAATTTTATTTAAAGAAGCGCCTTCTTCACATCGTTCAATTTTAGAAATTCCCTTAGTCCCTGGTTATCTTGATATGCGATATCTTTTTATTTATGAATTTTCCGATGGTAACATGGTTTTTCTCTGATCTAACATGTGAATATTCGATTAACGCATATTTTCGTGCAATTCTCAATTGATCCTAATATTGGTGTAAACACTTTATAATTTCTTCCCCACCTCACCTGCCTGAGTTAATAAATATACCTTTCCAGAATGATTTTTCAATGTGTTGCACTGCTTCTTCCTGGTCTAGCTGTATTACACCTTTTGCATGTACCTGTCGTCTGCTTATACTTTCATCCGGGTCGATTGATATCATCCTTAATTGATTTTTCACTACCTTTAATAATTTTATGTATTAATTTATTGGCGTTTTTACCTGCGATTTACCTACCCCAAACCTGGTAGATATGAGTTCGTTCACTTCTTTCCTGGCCACTCCCCTTTCTCCATTCCACTCTAACTCAATATCACATTAGCTTACTCATTATTATGGGTAATAACCATTACTTTTGTAAAAAACCGATATAAATCAGAGTTTATCGAAAACTCATTATTTTTTATTACTTTTCCTTAAATAAATATTCCTATCTTCCCTGTATAAACTTAATTGTTTGTTTGTCTCTTTATCACCTGAGTTTCATGTTCATCTGGTCGCTTAAATAAACAATTCTTGTCGCCTTGTTTACATTAGTCATTGACAACCTCAAAATTTTACCTAAATGTATCGAACTATATTCAAAGTAGTAGTCCATATATCTCAATATTTCTATTGAATTCCTTCAGTTTAAATTTTATAATTGATTGATACATTTCTCATCTACATTTTCATAATATCTGATGTCCCGAATCTACTCAATTAATACCTTTTATCACCTAAAATCAGCCTAGTTTCACTCCCTTGTAATTATCTACGTTCCTGAAATTAGAAAATTGTACTCCTATTTCACATTAGTCTCGCCTAAATCGCCTCTTAAGTTTGCCGAAGTTTCCATACTGTATAATTCTTGTTTCTTCCCTTTTTCATCTGTTGAAGCTATTGTTCTCTGAATTATTTTCTCTAATTCGTTGTTTTTCCGCTTAACCTTACATGACACGCCTCTCTGTCTAAATTCTAATGCAAACACACCTTTCCCCGTGCAAGATAAATCCTCACTTTGTAGTTTTTTTATTTGTAATTAACATTTTGCGTATTATTTTTACTTCCTACTTCCATTTTCAATGGTTATTCATCTCTGCATTTCCCATTGTTTCCTTTAAAGTTCACGACCTCTTCTCGTCCTGTTCGACCGCTAGTGAAATGTTTACATTATAGGCCGTTGATCTGAACCCTTTCGATTCACATAAATAATTAATATTTCCTTTGTCCTGTCACCACTAATTGTTGTTTATGTAAAACGCTCGTTTGATTGGTAACTTTTTCGTTGATTTCACCCAATCCTGTGATGTTTATTTATAAGAGGGAACGCCTTCTTCTCACTGCCATCTCGTGGTTTTATGTTGCAACGAGTTTTATGAATCAAAATTATTGGATTATAATTCACTGTAATCAAACTCTCCACAAGTCGATAGATGTCGCTCCCTTAAGCTTTTCTAGCATGAAAGTTATGCATATAAAAAAAAATATTTTCCAGGGTTCTATTAAAAGAAAATGATGATGGTTAGACCATTACAAGTTTAATATCCTTACAAATTATTATGTACTACTTATTTTCAGCCATGAATCGTTTAATGGTTGTCGGTTATTCGATTTACACCGGGGTTTTTATGACTTTCAGGAGGGATATGCTTAGGAAGAAATATTTTTATTTATTCGTTTATGAACATCATTATGAAAGTCTTACAAAACTGAGTAATCAGTGAGATTGTGAGAAATCTCTTAGTTTTTTGCATAGTTAAGCGGTTAACATGTTTTGGTTTATTGTGTAACATTTTGAACGTGTTTTTTTTGACAATAATACTTCGGATAACATGTAATCTCGCTGCATCCCTTTCATTTCTGTAATAAGCCGTCCATTCCTCCGTTGATGTACCAAATTGTATTTGATATCTCAACAGAGAGCGTTTTTATTATCAGATTATGTGATTTCTATCGGAGATGATCCGATTTTCCACACAACGGAATCGGGTTCATTTATCAAACACGGTGTAATACGGTGTGATGTCTCGAGATGGGCTCTCTCAGTTATCCCGGAAAACTCATATTTCGATATAAGTGTATATGTGTAATATTGGAGTAATTTGAGATGTTTACACTTGTTTGTTTTCATTTCGGATTTCGATGAACCGAGTTGGTAGCGTGTTGATTGCATTTGAAGTTGTTTTTTATTATATTTAGGCCTTATTTATTTTTGTTAAAAGAGACGTGTTTCTGTCTCATCTATATACATATATACATGGATACAGTATTATCTTTCACTCTTTTGGAAGCTACTACAAACATTGCTAACGTTGTTAACTTATTGTTGTCTTCGAATTAAGTTGTTAGATATTTTTCCACCATGGTTTACACGAAAACTTCATTATGCCGACAAAATGTCTGCGATTTGCCAGTCAGACAAAACATTTGAGGGGGCCGTTTCAGAAGAAAGGAGATGGGGAAGGAGAGTTGGAATATCGGGAAAAATCTAGATATTCAGATCTTGTCACCAAATACGGCTGCAGACATCTCAAGCAACTTTTAGATTCTGAATGGTGGTCTTTTACCAATGCCATTCTTTGAGTAGTAATCAGGGGTCAAGTCATTCAAAATTCTTCCTTTTTTCCGAATACCCTGAAGAGGTTCATAAAAAAGTGAAGAGTTTTGTATGAAATTGGTTCTGTTATTTGTGAAAAATAAAATAAATTATTTTAAAAGTCATTTATTGATTTATAAATTCTTCAAAAGATTAGTAATCACTTTGTGGCGTCATTATTAATAAATTAATTAAAAATTACTTTGTAATCACCACTCCATTAATATATATATATATATATATATATATATGCACGTTTCGAAAGCGAAGCTTTCCTTATGTGCATAACATAGAATAATAATATTATTGTGTTCTATGTTTATACTATTCCTGATAAGGAAAGCTTCGCTTTCGAACCATGTTGATGTGTGTATATTAATAAAGTTGTGATTAGAAAGTAATTTTTAATTAATTTATTAATTGATTTATTTCTTATTCTTTATTGTTGACCTTTCTAATACTGCTCGCACTTCCTGTAATGCTTTAAAGGAATTCCAATTTATAATTATGCTCTGCTGTAAAGCCCACCTATTTTCTGTATAATCGTAACATGATCGACTTCACCCCGCAAAATTCTAAAATTTACATTTATCCTCAAAAGTAGACATGCAGTATGGGGGGGCTCTTGATAAAACCGAGTATATTGTTAACAACACATCAGTTAATGGATTAAGCATGTGGATAAACTCATACCTTCATTAATTTACCCTGTACCCGATCGACTTCTCCTCGTTTTCCCGTTATCTATCCTCTACATCTCATCCACAGAATAAATAATACACACTAGGGATGTAGATTTAGAAATTGCACATAACTGGTAGAATTTGGCAGCCGCCTCTGGTTGGGATCTCCAAAATATCTGAAAAAAAAACTTTGTCTCTGCAGAAACGGACGGTCCGTTCGATAGATTCGCCGATCTTAACAAACGGATTGCAATTTTTGGAACACAGGCGTCATTGATCCCTTCGGCACCGGTGCACAGTCGGGAATCACGACAAACGCGTGCCGAACTTTTGCGCATGGTTGACATTTGTCACATGGGAACGGGTCGCTTCCACGACTCGTTCTTATGTTCAACCTACAATTCCTTGTGTTCAATGACCTACCTGCCTCTATGTTTCCTCCTTCCTGCAACATGGGTCTCTCCAATTAATTTTAAGGGGAAATTATTTCCCTCGGGGCCTCCTGTGCTGAGTTATTATATAAAAAAAATAAAAATAGGGTCCTCACTAGGTTTTCATGTCCTGTATCTATTTATGGTAAATTGTCTTCATAATGTTTGCAAGTTGATTATTACTCCGTTTTCTTTGCCATGGTTGGACTTTAGTTTTAAATATACTCATTTCTGTTTTTTTTTTTTTAAATTGATTTGGTAGGGCATTATATAAAGTCGCATCATTAAATTTATTATTTCTCTGTCTAAAAGATGTAACTACTCAAATTGGCATTAACCAGTAATTACGTTAGGCAGTGGAGTATTCAGATATATATTTTTAAAGTTTAAATAAAACATTTTTTGAGTATAGTTTTCGCATATTGGAAACTTGGAAGTTTTAAAATATTTCGTATAACCGGAACATTCAGAAATATCTTAAGAACTAATTTTCAGGCTATGTTGAGCCGTTCTACACTTAACCCTAAGGATAGGGACAATGTATTATCCCTAAAAAGAACCGAAATCAATCCCCTGGCGATTAAATGTAGCCTGTCACTAGTTTCTATTTCGAACATTCACTTATACATATTGCTATTGTTCATAATTTTAGCTCATTGTACAGATTAGTAGGTGATTTGTATATTTGGTTAACCCGAGCTTATTCTGTAATTCTATTCGACAAATTAATCCACTCCCAAATTACGTAGTATCGCTTTGAGCTTCGAGTTCAGTGATTTGATTGTTGGTTTATTGCCCTTATCTGTCATTTGCTCATTCCCAATGAATTCAAACGCGTTGTGGTTGGAGGGAACAATATATCAAATTAATTCTAATAATTTAACCATTGAAGATAATAATAACACATCTCAAAACGAAATATGAAACAAAGGGGTTTATAAGCTTCAATTTTAAGTTATTCCAAAAAATTTAATTTAAAAAAATTCTTATGTACTCGTATAAAGCGTCAAGTTCATGAAATACATTTTTAATAAAGAAGTGAAGCTAGCATTCCACAATAGAGTACTAATACCAACACTGATGTATGGCAGTGAGGTATAGAACTAGCAGAGAAAGTAAGTCTTCTTAATGCTGTAGAAATGAGATCCCTATTGATAAGTGTGGTAAAACCACGCAGGACCTTGTGAAAATAGAATGGAAGGCTGATGTAAGTTTAATGAGTAAGATTACGAAAATATGTGGTTTTGGCATGTAGATTGGATGAACGAAGAAACGAGTGTAAAGAGAATACATCATGCGAATGTGAATAGAAGAAGAAGGCGGGGACGCCCGAGGAAGACATGGCCCGATCAATTGAAACACATACTTGAGTCGGACCATGTCAAGAGTCAGAATAACAGAAGAGTATGTTTGAGACAACGTATGAATGTGAATAAAGCAAGGAGTGTGTGGCAAGATCGAGTTATTTGGCGGTCCGTTCTCTCTACCTACCCCTGCGTGGAAACGGCGTGATGGTTAGTTAGTTTAAATTTTCTCTATGCAGATGTCCCTGAGATTTTCCTACGTCAAATTATCTCTGAAGAGAATTGGCAGATACTTAATATTACCGGTTACCGGTTTACCGCCATGAACCACAAACCCGACATTAGCACAAAAAAAAACTTTTTATACTATGGTACAGCAAAATCATAACAACCATAATAAATTTAAAAATCAAATAAAACACTGGATACGTTACACAGGGATAATTTGAAATAGAAAATATATTAACACCAAATACAGACTAACACCGAAACCACTCAACTGCACTTAAAACACATCACCTTAGAATTATTTTTATTTTTTTAATCAAGCACATCAATTTAATATACGTAAATATATATTTTGTAAATGAAATCCTCAGCACGGAAATTCCTAGTGAGGATATCATTATTTGTTATTTTGTTATAAAAAAAATCATAATATGTATAATATTAATGTTATTATTATTATGCTATGATTAAAGTTACTTGTGGAGTATTTAATCAACACTTTACTAAAGGGTGAATAAATACCCCCTTGCGTAAACTTTATAAAGGTTTAGATTTGCGGAATAAGGACCAAGAAGAACTATTGGTAGTTGTGCATAAGTAGAAGCAATATTGAAACATTTTGTAGAAGGCAAAATAAAGAAGTAGATTTTAAGGATATAAAGAAACAAATAAAAAAATCAAGTAGATATTAATAAAACGTGCCGAAAAAAAAGGAGGATAATGAATTTAGTGATACGAGTTTTATTTGATATGTTACAAGAGAATTAAATATTACGTAGAAGGAATAAGTTTCCAATAAGATTAATTAATATAAGTGCTAGTATCTAGGTCTGATATGGGATGCCATGAATTACTTGGACATGAGTTAATGCGAGGAAATTTGCGGAAATAGAGATCAAAGCAACGAGTACAAGATGAATTATGAAATAGATTAAGAAGGGTGTTCGCTCTAGGTCTGGCCAAAGCGTTAATATCAAGGCTGAGTGTACTTGACGATAATTAGACCTCATGGATTATGAAGGGGATTATATTTTTTCTTATTCATTTTGTTATTATTGCATAATATTACTAGCTGATTTCTACCCAACCTTGCTCGGGATTTTTAGTGTCGTTTGGGTGTAATAATTGATTTGATAGCGAAAGTAATGCCTTGTGACCACTATTACTATCTCCAAACAATGAAACAAAGAAACATTCGTTTGAAATTTTTATTTCATTCGAATATTCATTTTTTCAAAATATATCTAAATAAAATAAAGTTCTTGAGTAACTGCCTACTTGTTTTTTCTATTTTGAACATATTTTACCCAAACAAACCTTCTTCTTTTGAATATGTAATCTATGGGCTAACCTCAATACAACATGGCGGGTTAAATGTTTTAAAATACTAATTTTAAAACGTTAGAGCAACAGTTTTACATATTGGATTTTTATGGATTTAATTTTTTTTTCATTTAAACTCTCGAAACCTTCCCGGCACTAATAAGAAAAAACTGTGATATTTTCAGCGAAACCGGTTGAGTAATTTTTAGAAAATCGAGGACAGAAAGACAGATTTACAAACTAGATAGATTTACAAACAATGGAAATTTATATGCGTTAAGCAGAGGCGTGCATTCCATATAGACACATAAGCACAGCCTTCCTTGTCTACTCACATAAAAATATAAATAATATTAAAATGTTTAAAATTATCGAAAAAGGTCAATCTATACTTTCAAAAATACAAACGAGGCTCCACCTATGAATCGCAGCGCCGCGCGCGCCCCACCAACCGCCCTAATATACGTGTCAAAAGCAGGAACCAAGTACATTCAAATGTTGAATGTGTTCTACACAAAATTATACTTAAATAAAAAGGAAGGCAAATATTCCCGGGCTTCAAATAACTTGGCAATATTTGAAAATCTTCTACTATCATTACAGTAAGCGGAAGATGTTGCTTGTGTCGTGATGGAGAACTTATCCAGTCGAGGAATTGAACTCACTATGCCTGGGTGAGACCGAGACACGATGACAACTCAGCCACTGACATGTGTGCAAAGCGCATTCAAGGGAAGACTCGTTTGTATTACTAACGAAAAAGACCGTGGCTTTCAATACAAATCGCATATCAGTACCATCTGTCGGTACCTCTATTAACTGGTATAACTTCACTATCGAAATAATTATCATAATATATTAGTATTCTATATTATGGAACGTTTATATAATTGGTAATTGGCTTGTAATACGCATAAATGAGGTTATTTGGATACTTGGCGTGGCAGGTAATCCCAACCAATATCGGCTAAAGCCAGAATCTTACCAATTCTCATCGAAAACTTTCCACTTCAGCGATAAGTCTTTTTTTAATATCAATTAATTCGATGTTTTCCTTCTGCCTACCCTGATTAAAAACTCTACTCACGCCACCGCCGCTAAGCTACTAATACTGCAAGTAGCTTGTCAGCAGGAGTTTACTTGAACAGTAGTAAAATACAACAATAAAATTAAAAAAATCTTACAAAGCGGCACAATGTTGTCTTTGTACATAAGTTGAAAAATATTAACAACAAAAAAAAAACAGTAAGACAGTTTTGTTACAGTGAGGAAAGACTCCAATACAATAATGGCAATCAAATCTGAAAAACTATTATAAATCTCGAGTTTTATACAACACCGTTCACCCAGAGTAAAAGATATCTCGACGAAAGTCAACATATTGGGGGTGCGTAGACCCCCTGGCTCCGGGCATTTGCGACCCGTGCGTGATCTTCACGAACACATTTAATTTACTAATAATCTCCTGCATTATTCTTCATTCAGAATCAAAGCTTGGAAAAAGAGATAATTTTAAGAACAATAAGGAACTCCATTGGAAAATATAATGACTTCAAAAATATATATTCACATAGATCAGTAAACTCCGATTCTGAAATTATAAAATATATTGTATATAATACGTAGAATTTATGAATCGTTATTTAAAAGTGAATAAAAAATCATCGCATCCAAACACCATACTATGTTGGTATCATTGCATTTGGAACATCTGACGTCATGTGCGCATTCTATTTTTGGATTAGTAAAATTTATTTATTTTGTTTCGTTTTGTATTTTAAATACGTACTTTTTTTAGTTTTTGTGTAATTTAAACTTAATTTGGGTGACTTTAAGCTATACAATTGTTGTTCAATATTTTAAAAATATATATATATATATATATATATATATTTTTTTTTTTTTTTATTGATGAAAGAAATTAGAGTAGTCATGAGCAAACTAATTATCAGTACGGATATTATGATAATGTTAATGCTCAATACTATTATTATGCTTTGAGTTATAGTTTCTAAAAAGGTACATTATTTTCTTACTTACGTTTAGTTATGATTTACCATGAATATAATATAAAATTATGTACGATAAAGCTCATCCTAGTTTTGACATTTGACATTTCAATCCCAAAACTGATTAAAACCGACTGGCCATAGATTTGGAGCGTTTTGGCAGGCTTTGAAAAATTAAAAGTTTGAAAATCATTTTAACTATGAAAACTGATTAGAGAAAAAAAACGAAATATACCGGTATTTACGTTTCGAAGTCATTTTTGTTAAAAAACAAATTGTACTGGAGTTCCTTATTATGCATGTTTCGGAGTGGATAACTATTTTACTGATTGAATCTGAATAGTCAGAAATATACAGCATTCCTCTTCTCCTTCTCATGTCTTTCTCCCACCTTCATCAGTCCTAGATAAAGTCTTATACGTGCTGAATAAAATCCATAGTTTTCTTTGTAAAACATGACTAGATTATCTTTAGACTGGTTTTGTAACCATCCGTTCGTAAGGCTTGATACCATTTTTAACTAATATTTGGTCTACCGCCCGATTTCGGCGTTTTATAAACGTTTGTCAGATTACCGGTCAGTTGACAGCTATCAATTGTTGCCCGATGATCGCCTATTTGAAACAGTACAATATTTTAATTAAAGAGATAACATAATTTCATTTGTGAAAAGGATTCCTGATCGAGCAGTGAAAATGATAATGACAAAATAGAACGGTTTCATTAACGAAATTCATTACGTCACAGAAATTTGGTAGATCGTTTATAAAACTAGCCCTTAGAAGTAAAACCAAAGTATACGAACTACGTATCTACTCACGCGTTGATTGATTAAACCGTTCGGTCACTCCTGACCATCACCCAGTGTTGCCACTCGTCGTGCGGCCCACTGACACGGAATTCCCTCCAAAAACAGCAAAAAGAAGAACAGAGTCGCGCGCTTCCTGATCCATTTCGCGGCGACAGTAGCAGCGGACAGTTTGTTGGCAACACCGAGCTCGCCCGTTACGGCGCCGACCCAGATACCCAGTCCCAGTAGCAGTAGTAGCATTGCCCACCTTCCGCTCCCGACGCTATTTGCGCTAGCCGATGGCTGGACCATCCCAGTCCCGGCATCCTTATTTTATGTATCTACATAATGCAGAGCCGGAACTGGTAAATGTTCAGATGTAATGCGTAACCAGGGCGGAACATCGTGAAACTAACCAGGATTCGTATAGCATAAAATCATGAAGAAAATGGAGTGCATCTTAAAAACCCATTGTATTTCATACGTAACCAGTTCGAAAAGACTATATTCGCAAATTACAGTGCGAATTTGTCAAAATGAAGGCCAATTGCATATTATTTAGTACCACTAGCGCCGCATAGTAACAAGGTACTAGCGAGAAATTACGTTAATTCTAGACGTTTTTATTACGTCCAGCCTCCAGAATCGGCGCATACTGGAGAAAAATATTAACCACTCACAATTTACACGCCGCAGCTCCTTAAAGGCTTTATTTTCATCTACTTATTTTTTCTTTATGTTTTATGTGTCATGTATCGTTTACCCACTATTTTATTATGAATTTATATTTGTAAGCTTTATATGGAACATGTGGGGCTGCACTAGCCTCCGCACATACCGAAATAAACACTTGTTACCATACTATTGCATGAAGCTATCACTTTGTGGTCATCCATTATAATCGAATGAAACAATCAAACTTTATTTTAACCACTTTTATTTTTCACGCCGACCGGTTTCAGATTAATCGTTCCATATAAGAATACTAAAAAATATTACAAAATTACGGCAGAACATACATAATAGGTGTCACAGTGGAGGTGGGGGCGTAAACAGGGATTAGTAAAGAGTGGGGGAAGAGATAGAGATTGAGGGAGGGGTGAATGGATTTTTTTTTAAATGGGGCTGTGAGATAGGTTTTTTTATTGTTAATAATAGACTCATTATTATTAAGGGATTTCTTAATTTCCAAGGCTTCAAAATTATCTAAGCGTTTACCTTTACCGTTAATGTGAAGAATATCGATCCCCGTATTTTTATCAAAACTATAATTGCTTGAAATAATATGATTAGTGAATTCTGAAAAAATATTATTTTTAAGACATCTTACGTGTTCTTTGATTCTGATGTCGAAATTACGGCTTGTTTTTCCAATTTAAAATGAGGAACAGTCGTTACAATTTAGTTTATGTATACCGGAGTGAGTCAATTTATGGTCTTTATCTTTAGTGTTCCTCAAGAAATTTCCAAGATTATTCTTCGTATAAAAGGCCGATTTAATATTAGATGGGACATTTCTTATTATTATTATCGCACTTTATTAGCAGAATGCATACGGTAATTATATAACTTGGTGTCATCTTAGGACCAGCATCGTAAACTGAGAGTATTGCGGTCCATCGAAGAATATCATATTTAATCTGTTTGAGCTCACAAACTCAATATTCACAAATCACAGATTGGAATCCAACCAATTGTGTCGTTTTATTATGAAAATAAACCCATTTCCTGAGAAGGATAGCTTACAAAGTTAAAGAATGGTATACCAGGTATACCGTTATGCTTGACGGTTGATCATTATTTGATTGCAAGCAGAAACCGGACAAGAATCGGCGTCTGAAGGCGACTGTTCAATTGGAAAAAAATCAATTAGTATAGATTATTATGTTGTCGTCGTTAGGTATTAAATTTGAACCCAGATACTGAGAGTTATTTGAATACTTGCGATTGGTTAACGTCTTGAACTTGGACCTGGATATCATGTATGCACAGTCCCTAATACAATTTGTTTACTGACTATAACGTAATTGCGAAAATGGAATGATCTAATGATACTTTACTTTGATTTTTTTGTTGTTGTGGTGAGGAGGGCTAATTTTGGGCCTCGGAATTTAAAGGTGTCATTCTCGCTGTATGTAGCGAGAGAATTTATTGTGGGATTTTCATATCCGGCTAGAATTTCTCCGATTGTGTAACAATTAGTTCCATTATCATAGGAGAGTTTGTATCTTTGAGGGGAAAACTTGATCCATTTTACAACATTCAACGCATGTCGAATGGCTTTGTTTTGCGGGATTGTAGTTTGTTAATGTGAGCTGCGTATGCCCAATTGGGTGCACCATATGTAAAACCTGGCCTTATGGTCGTCTTGAAGATGCTTAGTTTATTGTGTTATGATAATCGACTATTTCTACCTAGCATAGGATAGAGTGCGGCTATTGACTTATTTGCTGATTTGAAATTTTAACCGATGTGTTTTGCCCACGTCTATGATTACTCCGAGGTATTTAATCGTTTTTTTCCACGATACTTATTCCCAAACAGTATTATGTTCGGGGGATGTTTAAGCTCTCTTGACATAAAGACAGTTGCAGAACTTTTAGTGAGATTGATATTGGTTAACGTAAAAATATTTTGGGATGCATAATCAGTTTTCAGGGGGCAGCGCCATTTTTACTGTCTGCGCTTTGGGCAAAATATTGTAGACCCTGCCCTAGGAACTGCCTTATCTGGCCGTGGATTCCGTTTTCTCTGCAGTAAATGTTCAGACCTATAAATATTGAGATAGCGCAGCAAGAGTAGGCTAATGTCATAAGTTTGCTGATCGCGAAATACGCGCTAAGCCATTACGTCTTCAAGTTATGGGTGCACTGTGCGATATTTTTGCGAAGTTCGATAGGTGGGTACCTACTAAAATAATTTATTAGCCTAGTGCTAAACATTTTATGACTAAATAAAATAGACTGTACAAATCAGAACTCTATTTATCTGAAGCAACAAAAATCTTCGAAAGGTGAGTTTGTAAATTTCTGGGTCAATGCAACATTATTGAGCTTCCAACGTCTCATCCATCATGGGGTAAGGAGTTTTAAAACACCAATCTTCTTCTAAAAAACTAAGGCAAGACGTCACCTTATTTAATCCCCAGTTTTCAATCCACTTAATATCGAGAAAAATATTTGTTTTCGTGAATAAAATTCGCAATTTTCTCATTCATTATTGGCGAGCCAACTAGTAAATACACGATACATTTAAGCTAGCCAGTTTTAACGATGTCAAATAATTTATAGTGCAGTTAATCTCTTGCGCTGAATTCGAGTATTTATTGTAGGTGCCAGGGACGTGCCGTTTTCAGTTAGCGATTCATTGGAGACTGCTGTTTGCGAAGGAAGATTCAGATAAAGCCAAAACCGAAACATTAACGAATTACAAATATCAAGGAATGTCTCTTGTACTATTTAAACCAACATCAGTGTAATTCCAGTAAAGTTGGATAGGGGGGAACATTGATTAACCTAAATAAATAATATGATAAACTCAACGTAGTAGGTGGCCCTTACGCCACAGAAGAAATGCTTAGAAATTATTATCTTCTACAGATATGGAAAATTGTTTTTGGAGTCCAGCTTTGGACATACCTAATCCTCCCTCGAGGTTTCACGGTGAATCTTAATCTAATCTCATCTAATTTTAGTTACTTCTTAAAAATCCAAATCTGAATAGTTCCACAAGTGTAGTAATCGTGTTGGTAACTTCGGGAACCTCTTTCGAAAGTAAAGTTTTAGTTCTTCCCGAAGCATTTATTTCTTGAGATGCGGTGGGTCCCTGACGTGAACCTACTTCATTCTTCTTCTAGTGTCTACTTCTGTCTTTTTAACTGTCGCTACATTTCGTAGTCTACTTAACTTATGTCATCGTCAGTAATTTAAACGCATTGCACACCCACGAGTTGGTGGTACGAACGGCGGCCACTCGATATCCACCCGTTTCCTCAATAATTGACAGGTTGGCAGGCATTTTGGCGCTACACCAGAGCAGCGCGCGCTTCTCTCATTTGTCAAATGTTTCACAGTGGCAACTGGCTACTGGCAACACTAACCTATTCCACGCATCTCATTGAAGTTGAAAACGGACCGCTAAACGCATTCACGCACTCTTATAAACACTCACGTAAATGCGTCTTCTCTATCTATCTTCCTTATTTTATTATACAAATATGAAAAATTGAAAACGTTTGTGTAACACTATCAAGACATTCCACTGACTGTAATGTGTAAAGTCAGATCACCATATCATATTGATTGGGCGATGTTGTGAGGCGGGTTGAGAAAAGAGAGCTGACTTAATAGTTGTTGAATTAGCTCAAATTAAATGAAAGAGAAAAATAAGGGATTGTAGGTCGATCCGGATACGAGACGTTTTGCACAAAAACGAATCACGTTTTGCACAAAAACAACTCGTTCTAACGCTGTCGATAAGTAATAAATGTGAACGGGTGTTCCGCTCTATTCGACCAGTTCCTTGTCGTTGCAATCGCTGTGTGTTCTTCAGACAACTCTATATCTGTTGTTTATTATAATTGTATTGTCTATTTTGATTTTTGGAAAGCCCTTCTTTCAGAGTCTGTTTTAATCTAGGAAAGAATGCCAATTATCACGTTGGTTGGCCTACTTTAAACGTTCTATTTTTTTGCATGAAGATTTTCTGGGAATTAAAATGTAGCACCAAATTCTCACACACATCTCGAAAAACGCTCACTTTAAAAATAATAAAACACGGCTCCAACAATACGAATACGAACAGGTATCATTTCTTCACTCTTTGCCCTCTGGTACGAGTCACCATCTGTTCTTACTCTTGACCGGAGCAATTTCTTAGACATGTGTAGGTACCTACGAGGGCGGTTTGAAAAGTTTGTTAAAAAATTTGATTAATTTTTTCAACATTTAATGTCCTCTTTAAGCGCCACGCACTTGATTTAGCGATTTTCCAACTTCTCTAACCCGTTCAAAAAAACAAAATAGTCGTACTAATTCGTCGAAAATTTCTTCCAAATAAAGTTTTTGGAATAAGAAAACGTGGCTCGGGGTTAGATCCGTAGAGCATGGTAGATGTCGAAGCAATTCGAATTCCGAATTTGGTAATTTTCCAGATCAGATACCGAAATGTAGGACTTTTTTGCCTGATATTTTTAATCGTTTTTCCTTAAATTAGTTTTTAAAATTGTCCAAAAATGCAGAATAATATGATTCCATGATTATCTTGCCCATTTAAAAAATAGTCATTCATGATGATACCTTGGGGTAGTCCCAGCCCCATAAAACAGTTGGCGTGGTTTTGTTGCCAAATCAACCATCTTGGCCTTCTTTAAAGCCCATTGACCTCGTAAAGTCCACTGTTTTGACTGTTTTTTTTAATCTGCCGTGTAGTGATGAATTCAAAACTCATTAACAGGAATCGTCAAAAAAAACGATTAAACTACTAAACGCTGCTTTGAGAAGTCTATTCGATTGCGTATTTTGTCAGCAATCAGTAATCGCGGCAACCATCGCGCAGACAGCTTTTTCATACCAAAATCTTAGTGCTGAATTTTATGCTCTCATTCAGTAATCTCGTGCATATGCCCTTGGCGATCTTCCAACACGATTCCAATTTTTTTTTCACCGAATTCGTCAGTGTTGGCCACAATAAGGAACTCCAGTGAAAAATATATATTCATATAGATCAGCAAACGCCGATTCTAAATATATAATTTTACGTGGAATTTATAAATCGTTATTTAAAAGTGAATAAAAAATCATCTCGTCAAAACGCCTTGTAATGTTGGTACCATTGCATTTGAAACATCTGACGTCACGTGCGCATTCTGTTTTGAGATTACTATGAACATGTTTATTTTTCACTTTTGTTTTGGTTTTTAAATTTATATATTTTTTGTAGTTTTGGCGAAATTTAAACTATATTTGGGTTACTTTAAGCTCTATAATTGTTGTTCAATATAAAAATAAAAATAAACTATTGTTAGTGAAATAAATTAGAGTACTCAGGAGCAAATCAATTATCAATATTATGATTGATTGAAAGAATAATAAGAGTATTAATGCTCAATACTCTTATTATTTTTTCAGTTTCTAAAAAGGTACATAATATTATTACTTAAGTTTAGTTATGGTTTACTAAGAATAGAATATAAAATTATGCATGGTAAAGCCCATCAAGTTTGAAGGTCATTATTGATAAAAAAAAAATTGTGCTGGAGTTCCTTATTGTGCGTCCGGTGCGTGGTTCGACGTTAGTCCCCATGAACTTTATGCAACTTTGATTCAATCTGCGCGGCCGTCAACTACTTACAATTAAAAAATAATATTTAATTTCGTGGTTATTCCTCGATTTTTTCCATGATTACGACAAATCATAAGTGTCTGTCAAAAGCTAACTACGCCTAGTTTTTTATGCCTAAAATTTTAACAGGTCTTGTTAGATGAATTACACTTGCCAATAGCGATAAACATATTTAATTTTTTTGGGTCATCTCGTATTATTTAAACAAACCTTTCAACATTTCCGTTTTGGATGAAATTCTCTTTTGCAGCCTGGCTTGTCTTGTTTTATTCCATTTATATACACAAAGGAATGTCACCGAGAATATTTTCTTAAACGAAAAACTAGAAACGAGAAGAAATAAGACAAGTTTATTTTCCGTCAGTTTGTCAGTCGTGCAGCTGCTTATAAAGTTTTCATGTAGATTTCTTCGCAGTAAAAGTATCGACCTACCTACAAATTATCAACTACGAGTAGGAGTTACGTGGTATAAATATCTGAAAGTTCTTCTCCTAGTGCAGAGATTCTCAACGTGGGTAATATCGCCCCAAAGGGGCGTTGTAGGGATTCAAGGGGGCGGTCGTGGCCTCAAGGGTAAATGGAGAGCGGTGGTGAAGGACTGAAATGGGGGGGGCGAGTTAAACATAATATATATATGTGTATCCTTATGAATTAAAATAAAATTAATCAAATACTTGAGTCGGGCCATGTCAGAATTCGAAATAAAAGAAGAGAATGTATGTGAGACGTTGTATGAATGTGAATGAAACAAGAAGTGTATGTCCATCTTCTCTGCCTACCCCTGTGAGGAAACGGCGTAATGCTTAGTTAGTTTTTTTAGTTATGATTTAAAATTTGTCGTAGGTATATCGTTGAAAGAATCATGCAACAAAATGGACTGTTCAATTCTATTGATTTTATAGATATTGGTCAGTTATTGCTGAACATAACCTGACTCCTGTCTTCAAATTTTGCTATTTTTGCACTGTTATTGTGAATGTGTTATTTTTGTATAGCTGTGTATATACTGTGTAATATTTTGTAAATTTATTAAACCAATATGTACCTAATGAGTACTGTAGGAGGAAAAATGTAAAAGAATGTTTAAACAAAATATGTTTATGAATAAAATGTTAAAGGAGCACTATAGAAATACCACTGAATGAAGTTATTTAATTATTATTGTTAAGTTTTTTTTATAGTAAAGCGCACTTAAAGTGAAATAACACAAAACTGAGCTATATAAATGCTATGTTCTTATTATTATGGGTTTTTTTACAGTGTTATAACTGTATCAAAGTTTCTCGGGACCTGTTGTCAGGTGAACAATAATGTACTACATAATATAACGTGTAATATATGCATATAAATATTTATCACGAACGAAAAGCCATCATAATGGTGAACAGGGTGATGAAAAAATCGTTTCGGGTTATAGTGTCGACCGCAGAAATGAGAGTTATTATCTCTCAGTCACAGTGTATATATTTACATTTCATTGCATTGTCATGTAAGAATAAATGGAAGGGGGGGGGGGGGTGCTGAAGAAAAATACATATTTATATTCGACACCTCTTAATAAGAGCGCCCCTGTGTGTACAGAACACGTAGAGGGTAACTATGTCGCTAGCCGGTTGGGCAACATTATGAGGCTAGTTAAGGAGAGGGCTGTAGGAAGGGATTTGTTATTGCAGGCTTTGGAGAGACCCGCATTCAATGTTGAAGCAAATACAGATTTCGGTAGCTCGTTCCACATACGAGCCGATTTACACAAAAACGAGTCGGTGAAACGACCCGTTCTCATGAGGCCGATATCAACCGTGAACGGATGTTCCGCTCGTGTCAGTCGAGCTTCACGCACGTGCGCCGGCGCGGAGGGGTTCAAGGCTGCTAGCTCCTTCGGGCAGGCTCCATTGAAATATCTGTAGAACAGACTCAGCGAACGCGATTTTTTTTATTTGCCTGCATGTAGCACCAATGTTAAGATAAATTCTCCAATTCCCTTATTTTTGGGCAATATAAGGCATAATTTTATAATACCGACATTCTTTACAATACCCTTTCAAAATATTGAACCGAAGTAATACGTACGACCACAAATTGATGCACGAGCATATAATGTATCGAGAGTATCTCCTGTCCCGATTCAATCTTCCTCTTCCTCTCCCCCCTTCCTTCTTATTTTGTTTTTTTTTTTTCTAATAAAACATCTGTACTTAACCACTGTTAGCACAAGAAACTTTGTCGGCTTCCCTTTTGTTAAAGTTCCTCTGTATGTAAATTTGTATTAAAAGCTGTCTGTTTCTTACAAATAAATACATACCGACATTGCGTCTGTGCATGAAAAATATTCCAAAAGTGGGCGGTGTGACAAATAAGGTGGAGAATCTTTGATCTAGAGTTACGTTATTCACAAGTAAAGAAATATAAAGCAGCCAAGTCACTCCATAATGCAAACTGTACTCTTTCTTTGAATATAGTTTAAAGTGTTTTAAAGTTTAAGCTATTTTATTTTACTACATCGCTAAATTGTCTGAAGCTCCGTGGGCAGATCGTAACCCAGGCTAATTCTCTTGCAAGTGTTATTCAAGTATTTATAAATCTGTTTAATGCATTCTAGCTCTACCCGCTGAGATACAAAGCTAATTGGGGAATAAATAACTTTCAAGTCTTGAAGTTAGTAACTATCCTGAAAAAGTGAGTAGGTTGAAATGAGAATGAGATTAGTTAATAATTTGAATGTTGAACTTATTCTTAGACCCCGATAGAGGACGGAATAAGTTAGAGATAGCCAAAATAAACTGCAGTTGAATAATATCCGACCAAAAGACCAAATATTAGTTAAAAATGGTATCAAGCCTTACGAACGGATGGTTATAAAACCGGCCTTGAGACATGTAGCAGATGGACAAAGAAATGACTTTCGGGAGAATGTGTAATGCGCAAAAGAATTGAAGAAATCGGGGATCTGCTAAAAGTGCATAAAATTCTTGAGTTTATTCTTGTCAAACAGGAGAGTTTAAGTGAGACGATATATAAATGTGAATGATGACAGTTGTCAATCTAGTACTTTCTCAGACATAGTAGATATGTTCAACTGCACGGAATGCAAATACTGAAAGACTATTATTGCATACACCCTCAACAATTATTAATAAGATATGAGTCTTAAGTATAAGTATTAGTGAATATGCTGTGTATTTTGAATATTCGCTTTTATTCCAAATTATTTAGTTGTACTTACACGACGTTATTGCCGAATTTGTTTGTAAGACATTAATATTTAATTTTCGTATTTCGTGAAGGCTATCTATTTTACATAAGTACCTGCTGTGATGTGTTTTGCACCTGTGTCACAATTGTAATTTGAATTTAAAAAGCAAATATGTAAAAGCTCTAATAAGGCGTATATAACATAATAAATAAATATATTATAATGACATAACGCAACACAAAAGCGCGGCAGGTGAAGTTTTTTCCATTTTTGAGAACCAAATCCTAAATTATATCATCATAATCATCCTGGAAAGAAAATGTAATAAAGCTTATAATTGTTGGCGGCTGATTCAAAACATTAAAGACGGGGAAAAGTGTGTCGTAAAACCCTTTTGTATTTTGTAAAACAGAACGAAAACACGAATATTTTGCAAATAACACCCAGAAATTTAATCGATTGCTATTAACCACTGAACAAATAATTCCAAGACGATTGGTCTATACCGATTTTGAAGAAAACTGAGGTCGCCAATTTACATAAGACCTTCCAACTTCTTGGTCGCAGACAGGCCATCGAAATTGATTATAAGTTCAAGAAAGAGTTATTATATTTGAAAATGTTTCAATTTCACTAGAAGTGAGGTAAATTTAGCTTACTTTTCACACACACACACTCCTATCAATTTTTCTTCAGTGTTTAAATACAACCCATTTAAATATCAATACAGTTTTCATAAATGTATTATAATAAATAATTATTTGTTTCAAAAATGAAAAGAAAGCAAAGCGGTAGATTACCTATTATAAATGTGATATTAATGACAAAAAACACTTCGTTTCGATTAATTTATTGATTCAATGTAATTATACATGTTTATTTTCGAGAAAAATTTGAAACGCCCAGATTTTGTTTTTTATGCGACCCGTCATTTTTTTAGTGACCGTACTGGGTCACGAGTCGTGACCCATTTTGGACTAGGATATTATTTATTGACCGAGTTCCTAAACAAAGAGTGTACTGACTCTAACATATTTGCAAAAATTGATTTTCTATTGAAACTTTACGTGGAGGTATTTTTTATGGTGATGTCCACTTCGGCGCATCCAACGCTAGTCGAATAGCTTTGTTTTGCAGGGTTTGTAGTTCTAAGTGTATGTGAGCTGCATGACCCCAAATGGGTGCAGCGTATGTAAAGCCCGGCCTTATGGTCGTTTTGTAGATAATTAATTTATTATCTGATGATAATCGACATTTTTATATATTTTTTATTTATATTTTTTATTCTGTTCCTAGCAAAAAGGCAAATATTCTTTCGATGATCCTCATATTGCTTGTTACGTATTTTTTATTTGTTCATTGAAAAAAGATTTTGTTAAAAGGGGGCTGAAACTCAAGCAAAACCCGGATAGTACCTACATATAACTACTGGGAAAGTATAAAATTGCACAGCACTTTTTTTTACCAAAATCTCGTTGTAAAATTATAGAATCATTTTTAATTGGTATTAATTCCCCAGCAACCCCCGGGTCTTCCATCCCTCCAATCTTCAAAATCGTCTGTCTTGATTTCAAGATGGATTTTAATATTTAATACCTTTCCAAGTTGCGTCATCCAGGTTTTGATTCTATATTCCGTTCCGGAGGGAAAGCGTTAAGATGAGAAGAATATGAGAGTGTTCAGGAAAACCCTTGGCAAATAGCTTTTTATAAACGTCTCTCGGTTGAAAATCTAATGAAATGTTAAATTTATTTCCTGCCGAAAGAGGGAGTGTTTTATTGGATTTTAAATGACACAATAAAACGGAATCTTGTTCACTAAATGGCCGCCAAAGGAATGTGTGCATAAAGAATGCGCAGAAATAAAGAATGTGGTGTTTTTCGTCTGATTTATTTATTGGATTCCAAGCGTAAATTCGAAAATACAAAACAAAGAATTCCGTTTTGAAAATACCTAAGAGTCAAAATGTTTTATACTTAAATAAGAAGAAAGTCAAACCAACTAGATTTATAGGAACTGCACTGTTTATGTTAACCCTTTTCTGAACATATTACAAATACATATTAATAAATCATTTAAAAATTACTTAAATAATAATTAGTATTCTATACATTCCCAATTAAGAAACATGTTGATATGTATGTGTTAATAAAGTGGCGAATAAAAAGTAAATTTTAATTAATTTATTAATAATGTCTCCACAAAGTGAATACAAATCTTTTGAAGAAATTACAAATACATATTTTTCAGCTTTTACTAAGGTTACCCTTTGTAAGTGATTACTGTAATCATCATATGTGTTATCGACCTTTAGGAAACTCTTTCATTCCTGCCTGGCTCCAGCTGTCTCCGTATAGTCCATTACGCCTTAATTACCGGTCACCATACCGTCCAGTCCCCCAACATTCCTTCATTCTACAGTTTTTTTAAATCGCTTATTCGTGGTCCAAATCTGTTTTTCATTGTTCTGGTGGTTGCACTGAAGATCTGAACCTCCTTGGAAATGATTTTAGCCTTGTTTGTTGAACAGATCTGAATAGCCAGGTACTCTTTCCCACGTTCCTATTCTCCATCTCCTTCCCCTCCCCGCTATCCTCAGCCTCAAGACATTCCACTATTCGGGATGCCATGCTCATACAGGTTCCAGCCGGTTAGAAGCAGTTGGGAGTTCTGTGCGGTTCTTCTACAAAATTCCCTTGCAGCAAAATTAAATATAATCAATAACTTTAAAACAATGGAATCATCCTTTAACATTTACGTTCGCGTAATGAATACGGAATGGTTTGTTAAAATATTCAGACCTTACTATTGAGTGACCAATATAATAGCAGAGCTCTGCTATTATATTTTTCTCTATTAAACTCATAAATACTTTTTTCATATCTCTTCCATGGATGATCCCAACTTTTGAACTTTCATCCGTCCGCCAATACTGCCAAAAGTGACTCTGAAATATATCCCATACGTGCGTTATGAATTCCGCAAGTATAGGACATTCTGGCCTAAGAAACAGTTTGCACAAAACTTACTACAGCGCTACAGCGGAAGACGTGCGAAACTTGGGAATCTGCAAGCAGCCCGGGGGCGCGCCACTAAAGGATTTGTTTCCCAAATTTGTACATAATAGTACTTTTTTCTGTGAATAAATATCTTGTTTTAAATTGTTATTAAAATACTGTAACGTAATTATTAACCCCGTTATAAATGCAGCACTGCGATTGTCTATGACAAGATTTCATGGCGTGTCTATGGACGACACATCCGACATCAGAGAGAGAAGCGGGGTTAAGATGGCGACAGACGTAACCTGATGCGGGCCACGGAGCTCGATGTGATAGAAGTGGAGTTTTATGTATTAGTTTCCTGTTTTGTTTGACGCCAGTTAGCGTCTACCCTATTTACCCGAAGTGGGTATGTTTTTTTAATTACTGATGGCCAATTCCGTAAAGTGATCAAATCCAACCGCGCGTGCCAGGTGCGTTGGAAAAAGAATCCATGCTGAGGATGAACGGGCTATATCGACGACCATACAGGACAAAAAGGTAGCATCCTCCCCTATTATTGTCTGACACCGCACGGAAGATGCTGTGGCGGATGGCGCTGCCGAGAGTCGTCATAGACCTCGCGGATGGTGATCGTGGGAATCGGCGAACATCAGGACTGTAGCGGCCTTACATGATGCTGAGAATAAGAATCCGCCCACAAGAGCCATCCCTTTATTTTTGAAATGGTTTCGTTTTAAAATTAATCCTCCTCTCTACTCTTCTTTTTCCTCTAACATTACAATCTGGTTATAGAGCCAATAAACATTACGTTTTTCCTTTAAATAGGGTTTTATTTCTAGTATCATGATATACATTCCACTTCCCCGTGCTTCACCCATCAGACTCAACCACGAATCTTGAGATAGAGTCGAGCATTAGCAGGCCAGGTTACATTTTGGCGACCAACGCTACAATACGTTGACAACTGTACATGTTATTTGTTTTTGCGGTATTCCTTGATATTCCTAGCATTGGCAGGTATGTGCATAAAAGACGAACTTTTTCGTAAATCGTGATTTTGACTTTAATTTTAATAGACATTACATTCTCAAGCCACATTTTGATTTTAATAGACATTACATTCTCAAGCCACATACGTTATAATGATTCGCCGAATTTTATCTCGTTGCCAGGTTGTGATAACATTTAATCGCTGTTATTGTGATCTGATTAACTATGGATATATATTATGGAAAAGTATAAGTAAAGAGTATATGTATTTCGGAACTTCTAAATTCAGGATAGCAAGCTTAAATTCGTTATGACACAGAGCTCGGTGGTTAACCGCGCATGTGAGGATTGCTTAGGTACCTACTTATAGAAGAGACAGTAGTTGCTAGCTCCGGATAAAGATAGGAGGATTCTGCGGAAACGAATTATTCGTTAGCGTTTTATTGATCTTACGAATCTTACGAATCCGCAAATAGAAAATACCGATTATCTACGACCCTATTAAAAAAATGTGTATTGTAAACAACGTTTTGTTATATGCTCACAACAGAGAAATCTGTTCATTCCTGTGAAATCTCTCCAAGAACACTCGATGTGCCACTTTGTCGAGCATTAAAACATCTGCCGTCGCCATCAAGAGGGAGATAAACAGTGTAATAAATTCAGACATTAAGCCTTGATTCGCAGCGAACGTGCGACAGTCGATCGTAAAGCAATCAATCATATCGTACATTCATTCAACGCTTTTTGATAGACGGGAGAGTGGAAATCATCCTTGATAGGCAATCATTATCAGAAAACCATTTTTGTCGTGTCTCCGGAGTCGTTCAACTACAATATTTTGGAATTTACTGGTTCTAACTGCCTTTTTTCTTATAATGACGTTTGTACAAGGTGGCACTGAAGCCACACCCTTTTAAATAAATATATTTTTTTTTTAACAAATATATAACATTTTCCAAATGCACAATGCTTTAACTTTTTTTGTTAATAATAACTAACTAACTAACTAACCATCACGCCGTTTCTCCGCAGGGGTAGGCAGAGAAGACGGACCGCCAAACAACTCGATCTTAGCATATACTTCTTATATAATAATAATAAGAGTTAATTTCTATAGCGCAGTTTTGTGAAGGTTCACCTCAAGTGCGCATTCTTGTTTCATTCACAATAATAATAATAAATGGTTTACTTATACAGCGCCGTTTTCGTGAGAAATCACCTCAAGGGCGCTTTACAACTTAAATCATCTAACCGATGACTTATCATTTAGACTTACAACTAATAACTTACAGCTAACATTTACCACTAGTGACTTACAACTAAGATTTATAAAAAGCGATTTACATATAAACCTTAAAGCTTGCGACTTCGATTAAAATATATTATTTTATGTATGATTTATTGTTGATATTTGTGTTTTTTATAGACATAAGTAGAAATATTATTGAGTAAGTTTTTTTATGAAATACTAGCTGAGGTATCTGGCATAGACCGGGATCATATACAGTTTGGAGTAAAATTTGGATGATGTATTAACCCTACCACTAACCCTACCCACTAATTTTCCTCTTATTTGAACGTCAACTGGGTAAAATTTAATTAATAAAGAAATAACAACATTCTGCTTTAAGGGGTAGGAAAGGGGGATGGGGTGGTATTCGAAATCGCATGTAGACAGTGACCTTCCTTTTGTTTCGAAGATCAAGTATGCAAAATTTCATGAAGCTCGGAATACAACTGTTGATTTGTATACGGAACAAGCACACATGTTCCGTAAAGTACCCGGGGTTGCCCGGGGATATTAATAGTTTAGAGTAAAGATTTATAATACCTAACCCAGTACTTTTCCTCTTATTTTGAACGTCAAGTATGTAAAATATCATCAAGACGTATCAAAATTTGACTCGATTTGTGGGTAAGAGGGATGGGGGGTAGTTTTTCGAAATCTCATGTTGACACTGACCGTCTTCTTGTTTTGTAGGTCAAGTGTGCAAAATTTAATCAAGCTAGAAATAAAAATGTAGATTTGTATACAATTCATTCGCCGAGACATTCTTCTTTATTCTCGTATAATAAAAGATTTATGTTTTGAGTTAAGTACCTTAACTCTAAATTGTTGTGAATGGCAAGCACCCGTTAGTCAAACTACTAAAAAGTAGTTTATCGGGACTATTTTGTCTTATATTTTGTTAAATTTATGCTAGTTAAGAAAAAATTATGAAAAAAACTAGTTAATTAAAACTAATGGCAGCTATTGACACCGATAGACTTTATCTATGCATACACATTTATGACCAAATGGATTTCTAAACAATATGTACTACCCCCCCCCTCCCATTCCTTCCCTACCCCCTTCTCCTCCCTTCCGCACTTCTTTCAACTCTACAAACACCCCAAAAATGCTTGACTGTAAAAAAATTCTCTCACTATTTGAGTAGATTTTTTTCTAACATGACAAAATAACGGAGTTTATTCTCGGACCAAATCGACATTTATGTCTCCCCTATTCATATTTACTGTAATGGACCTCCTCAGCCAAATCCCTTCCCGTAAATAAAGACAGGCTTTCCTTCAAGACAGCCCTCATAAATAAGAGCGAGACGGCCACTCGCTTCTGGGCTCCAAAAGGTTGAGTACAAACACTAGGGTATTCTTCATATCTTAATACAGGAATAACTTCCTCGTCAAAAGTTGAATACTTTCCTCGCGTTTCAGGAAAATGTTAATTGAGAAATAACGCTTCTGGCGACAGAATTAAAAAAACAAAAAACAAACCAAGAAAAAGTTTTCAAAGAGCTTATTACTTATGATTTTACCACTGACATCAGAATTAATAGACTTGCTGGAGGCAAATGTCACATGACACCTATATTGGCACAAGCTTAGTTTCGCGTGATTTTCACTGCGGTAAGCAAATTACAAAACATTTATAAAAAGGGTCAAACTAATACTAATAAAATATTCTGTTTTTCTAAACACGCCGAACCTTTTTACTTAGTTGCTATTGTACTTACATTTTCGGCACCCCCCCCCCCCACCAGTCATATTTAGTTTCTTTTCTGTTAGGGAATCTCTATCTATTATTTGTTATGTGGTTTTTACCATGTTTAATACTAAAATAATAGTATTTTAGAACGGAACGCGCTCGCACTATTATTGGTTTGATGAAGCAATTTAACCCTGTAATTAATATTGCGTCTTGGGTAAAAGCGTTTTGAAATTAGTGCCCAAGGCTTCGAAATACCTAGTCCATATACAAAATCCTCTGCAAAACTGTAAATTCTGTAATCTAGCTAATAGCTTTCTGGCGTTTATTCATCGATCGGCCTCCGAAATGCGGCCACAAAATCAATCGGGTCAGTAATTTGAGTAGCAGTAGATATAGCAGTATACTCGTATCAGTATACCAAGCACAGGCAGTCCTTTGAAGGACGACCGACACGGGGGATTCACGTCAGCGGTTAGCGCCAAGTCCGCCCACGAGCAATATCCGGTCAGAGTGGATGTCCACCGGAAATGAAGCGAGCTTCCGAGCTCCGCCGCTAGGCTTTTTCATTTATCTAACTACAATTTTATAAACGAAGAGTTCAATTTTTCAGGTTGATTGATGTGTCGATGAATTTTTTGTAAAAACAAATACAATAAGTATCCTGGAATAAACTCATTATCGATCGGTATTCACCAACCTTTTATTATATAAATAATATTAAATCATCTTTACAATAAAAACAACTGTAACCGGTCTTAATAATTTACGAAACCGGATTGATATATACAGTAATATTATGAATACATTCAAAAGTACCAAATAAGTCAAGTTTTATAAAATCATTCTTTCACAATTCTGAAAAAGTAAAATCATGTTTTTTTAACACTGATACCCAAAATTGTATATAAACCATAGTTTAAGGATTAATTGTACCAGTTTGAAGATAGCCTTCACAGGCTGAAACAAAAGTGGATTTTTTTTATATGAATACCGCACAAGAGTCCCAACTGGTCCTAACCGTCTGGAGCCAGTGAGACTATTTTGTGAGGCTGAAGGTATTGGGGAGGGGAAGGAGAAGGGGAAGAGGAAGGTGGGAAAAAACCTGGCTATTCAGATCTGGTCACCAAACACGGCTAAAAGCCATTTAAAACAACGTTTCATTTCTGAATGGTGGTCTTTTACTCTGAGAGTATCTTCCACCCTGGAACGTGCGCAAATATACTGAATACTATTTTTAAAGTAATTAATTGTGAAACACCACAAATTAATTAAATTAAATTGACTCGTACACGCCGGCATTTGAACCCTCGACCTTCGGATTCGTAGTCGAGAGCGTTACCCCTCGACCATGGAGGCCGTCTAAATACAGTTTAAAAAATCGTCTTTTATTTAATCAGAATAACTAAACAGCCAATATTAAATGAGTTTCCCGATTAAAATCGTCAGATTTTGGAATGTTTCAATATCCGATCTTTAATAATGAACCAACGAACAATTTTATAGTTCAGCTATGGCAAAAATGGGCACTTCACTCTCGGAAAATTGACAAATATCTAAGCAAAGCTTTGGTAATACCGAAAATTGCAACGTGCTATGGCCCCCCACTAAACCATTACAAGAGCTATAACTGTGAATTGATGATTCTAAAGTCATAAAAACGTCATTTTTGCATGAGTACAGACACATTTTTAATTAAAACTATCTCAGTACGAGAAAACCATTCAAAATCGGCGCCGGATCTGCAATACGTTCATACTATGAAAAAAACAGTCTCGACAAAAAAAGGCAATCTTTGAAGGGGCGCCGAAATTATGCCCTAAATCATTTAAAAATGACCTTTAGGGTCCCATAATATAGAGTAATTATGTCTTCTATTGCAATATTACAACTCGATTGTAAGTCTCTAGGGCGCCGAAGTGTACACTGAACGATAGTCAAAAAAGTATGGATTTTTTTTTTCTTAACTGAATTTTTTTTACTTTCGAATGTAGAGCCTGTTTTTATATTAATCATTTTCGTATGATTTAGGCTCCATACGCCGCGTTGCGTAGCCAACAACCAATCAGGAGTTTGGACTTTTGTTCACAGCGTTCAAATGAAACAGTTAGAGATGGTCAATATTCCTGTCCTTATTAAATTGCCCCGGTAACTTTTCGGCCACTGGATTAAGGAACTGGTTTGGAGGAATGCTTTGGTGATATTTTTTAATCATGAAAAATAAAGTTAAAATATAATAAATGAAGTGTCTACTACTGGTTCCAAAAAGTAGGTGAAATAACAATAAGTTTCTCTTTATTTTCCTGTACTTGGAGACGCAGTTTATCGCAGTGACATTGACGCTCATTTCAGATATCAGCCTCCTCTAACACGATATACAATGCTAGCGATATCTGTTCGACGATTTTATAGTTTTATTTTATACTATAATGAACTCTGTACAAAGCTGCTTTAGAGCTCATTATCTCATGGAACGACTTTACAGTCCCAAGCTAGATGGTATAGTACATGTTTTCTGCTGGTCTCGCGTTGCAATGTTATTGTGTCAAATTAATGCAGGAACAGAATATTATTAAACTGACTTTAGACATGTAGATTCGATAAATCCATTTTTTAGGGAGTAAGAATGCTTGAATTGGTTTAATCCTTCCACTCCCCAACGGTCACCACAACATTATCTGAATTGGAGATTCCATAGTCCCACTGATTCAGGACAATTGTAACTTATTTGCGGTATTACTTTAAAACCTTAAAACTTTCAGGTAAATGATATTTGAACTTAATTGATAAGGAAATTTATTACAAAATTCCTTACCAAATAATTCAATTCAACAATTCAGTTAGTTGAAATTTCGCATTCACCTTGCAGTATGACGGTATCTTGTTTGCCTTACAATATAGGAGATGGAGCAATTTTTACGGAGTCCCCTTTTAATGCTTCAATTTTCAGATCCATGCTCTAAAAAATCGCCATTATGAGTTGTGAATCAGCTAGCAATTATAATAACAGTACCCAAAGAGATAATAAATAGGTATATACATTTTCTGCATTGGATTTTGAATTGGAATTAATGTGGTGTTCTATTGTTCCAGTTCACTCCCTCCCCAACCTAACCGTGCTGTCGCTGTCCGGCTGCAGCAAGGTGACCGACGAGGGCGTGGAGCTTGTGGCGGAGAACCTGCCCCGCCTGCGCGCGCTGGACCTCAGCTGGTGCCCGCGCATCACGGACGCTGCGCTGGAGTATATCGCCTGCGACCTCAACCAGCTGGAAGAGCTGACTCTAGACAGGTAAGACCCGAAAACATTCATTCAACCTTAATACCACACTCTCTTTCCCCAGCCTGACCGCGAGATTGCTGTCAGATTGCAGTAATTGCGGCAATGCTGGAGGCAGACGACCAGTCTCCAGCTCATTCAGATTTTGAACCAGCGATGTGATTTGTTCGTTTCGATAAAAAAAAGGACACGAGAGTTCCGAGAATGCTTCCCCGTGGTACACCTTCAATGGCAGTTCTTCATTGTGCTTTACGATCACCCGTATTGACTATATAGAGGTTTTGAGTTTTGATCCAATGTAAGCTTATCGGTCGCTCATTTCATTAAACATTGAAGCTACTCGACAGTCCACTCTGCCAGGACAGTCGCTACCCCTCTACTGAAGCGGTGTTTTAGATTTGTACAGACTAAAAGCTAAAAACTCGGTTTTAACGAGTTCCTATTTAATCCTTTCAATCCTAAGCTAGCGTCAAATAACCTAACATATGGTACGTTAACTGAACCCCGCTTCATAAACTTAAGTGGGGCTAAGATTCTAAGCTTCGTTTCAACTGGGTACATTCTGGAGTATTATGGTTCTGTATATTAAGCGTCATAGTGACTGTACGTAAAATACATTATGTAATAGCTATGGTATCATTGTTCTCAAAATACTAAAATATTATTTACCCCTTCGCTCAACCCCACACAAAGCAAAAACGACAAAAGATACACATCAGGCGCGAACCCTTCCTATAATGTGGAGTAGGTATGCTATATATATATATATATATACTCATATGTCGTGTTTTTATTTTAATTATTCATCTCGGTGAATGTTGTGAAGGTTTTTACCTTAAGGAGAAGTGGGCGGAAAGGGAGATGCGTAAGAGGAAGGTTTGAAGTATCTACCTGGATACTCAAATTACTAGATTACTAAATATTGCTGAAGCAATTTCAACCAATGCAACATTTCGATTCTGTATTGTGATTCTGACCAGAGCGACTCTAAGCGTATCTACCTCTCTAGAAAGTAGACTGAATGTTGTAGAAATGAGATCTGTTAAGCGAATAATAATAATAATAATACTTGGATGATTTGTATAGCGTCGTTTTTGTGAAAAATCACCTCAGCCAGCTGGAATGTGTGGTAAAACCATGTATGGAAGTTTGAAAAATGTTGAGAATCGCAAGCAAAGAATGCAAGGCTGGTGTAAGCCTAATTAGTAAGATTAAGAAAGGGACGCTAGATGGTTTGGGCATGTTGAGCGAATGAGCGAGTGTAAGGAGAATATATGACGAAGAGGTCGGGGACGCCCTAGGAAGCCAAGATCGAGTTGTTTGGCAGTCCGTACTCTCTGCCTACTCTTGCGGAGGAACGGCGCGATGGTTAAGTTAGTTAGAATGTGTTGTAAATAATATCGATACCTTCAATTTTTCTTTATTTGAATTCAGAAAGTATATAAGAATCCATAGATATTGAAACCAAAAATTGTTGCTCACGTCAGATTTTGACCGTGCGATCTTTTGATGCAGACTCACTGAGCTTACCGCTCTACAACTGAAGTTGTCAATTTTATTTAGGTAGGTTAGTGTACATTTTTTGTTTAATTTTCTCTTTTGTGTGTTTTCATTTCGTTTGATGGGAATCTTCTCTTTCTTTTTCTATATATAAAAATTAATGTTTGTCTGTGGGTCCTCGATTTTGTTTTAAATTTTTGTTTTTAAATGTTCTACCGGTTTCGCTGCAAATAGCACAGTTTATTATTATTAGTGCTGGAAAAGTTTATACAGTAGTTTGAATGAAATTCAATATATAACCTTTTAAAATTAGTATGAAAAACTTTGAACCCGGTATGTCGTATTGAGATTAGCCCATAGACATATCACTCTGGTTAGCCACGGATTACATATTCAAAAGAAGGTGGCTTGTTTGGATAGAGTATTTTCAAAATGAAAAACACAAGTAGGTAGTTCTTACGTAGGTACCTACTTAAAAAACTTTATTATTTAGATATATATTGAAAAAAACAAATGTTTGGAATGAAATAAAATTTGCGAATGAATGTTTCATTATTTAGACATAGTAGTAGTCGTCACAGGGCATTTATTTGTCTGTAAATCAATCATGGTACCCAAAAGACAAGCAAATTTCACAACTTATGTATAAATCTTTTTGTTTTAACACAACTTTGTTGAATACATAAACCAACCAGTTTCGGTTCAGCTCGTAGGAGTTATATAAATACATTTTATAATTTCATTTTAAAAACCTCGTGGGTGTTTAGGTATACTCAACTAAATAAAAAAATTATGATTTCATTGAAGGAACGAATCATGAAAATGTCAACGTTCAATCCACCAACCACCAGAAGTAAATTAAGCCTCAAAATTAAATCAAAACGCGCTTCAATTGAAACAGTTTGCGGTTATCATTTTCACGAACAAGAATAATAAAATTTTACGATGTCCTAAAATAGATGGAGCTTCAATTGTAAATTCAACGAGGGAATGGTTTCTCTCTCGTTGATCATTGTCAAAGTGGCGATAGAATTCTCTAATTTTTGTTGATTTTAAACATCGTTTAGAATAATTGCACAACGATTTCAGAAAACGCACAAATCTCTATATATAATAACGAATGTTTGTCTCTGTGTCCTTGATTTTCTCGAAAGTTACTGGACAGGATTCGCTGAAAATAGCACAGTTCTTATTAGTACCGGGAAGGTTTAGAGAGTAGTTTGAATGAAATCAAATATGTAAAACTGTTGCTATAACGTTTTAAAATTAGTATGAAAAACATTGAACACGCCATGTTGTATTGAGGTTAGCCCATGGAAAACCACTCTGGTATCTAAATAAAAAAGTACTTAAGTATATAAGTAGATCTTTGTATACACTTCTTGCTTCATTCACATTCATTCACTCTCTTCTGTTATTCCGACTTCTGAAATGGCCCGACTAAAGTATTTAATTCATTTCCATTCACATTCGCGTCATATATTCTTCTTACACTCCTTTATTTGTTCATTCGCTCTACATCCCCAAACCATCTAAGAGTCCATTTCTTAATCTTACTCCTTACGCTTTAATCAGCCTTACATTCTGGAAATTAGCTTTTTTAATACCTAAAATCTTAAAAATATGGCAAAAAAAATCCTGTATTACCGACCGAGATATAGTCTTCGCGATACAGACTTTGCAAGAAGAAAGAAAAAAAAAGAATTTAAACAGACTCACGTACTCGGTACTTAAGTGTTTTTTTATTTAGATATTTTGAAAAAATAAATGTTTTGAATGACTTAAGTTTTTCAAATGAATTTATCCTTGCTTCTTTGTTTAGAGATAGTTAATTTCGCTGTCAAATCAATTATGACACCCAAACGACAAGCAAGAATTCAAAATTTCATAACTTTATTCCACATTAAAAAAAAAATAATCCCGAGCAAGGCCGGGTGCACATCAGCTAGTTTAATATAATAATTTACAAATTTATTTTACCGGCTCGTTCTACTTCCGTTTTTTTTAATGTTATATTCGACATCCTTTTCTTCGGTATTTTCTGTTGACAAATCGAAAACATAAATCATGTCGGTTTTAACGGGGTTAAAGGAACTAAATCGGAAGGAATATAATATGTACGTTAGCTTTGGTTTCTTCAAGCTTGTAATCCTATGTTTTATTACTGCTTTTAAGCTTCCGAATCCTTTGAGAAATATTCAACTGTGTTACATGTTGTTAATGTACCAGGAGTGTAAGTCAACTATAAACATATAATGTGGGCGCCAGAAAGTTCTCGATCAGCCCAAGGTCGTAAATCTTGGACTTTTGAATAGATTGAATGTGTCGAAAAACTCTTGTGGCGGATCGCTAATTGTTACTCGTTAGATTAGTAATAATAATAAGAATAAATGGATTATTTCTATAGCGCCATTTTGTGAGAAAATCACCTCAAGGGCGCTTTACAACATAATTTATCTAACCTATACCTTATCACTTAGACTTATATCTAATAATTTACATCTTAGATTTATTACTAATGACTTACAGGTAAGATTTATAACTAGAAACTACCTGATTCAGACTTATAATTAGCGACTTACAACTAAGACCTGTAACTATTGAATTAAAACTAGTGAAAAACATGTTTATGAACAGGTGAGTCTCTTAAACAGAATTGTTGAATGGTTAACATCTATGGTTTGGGAATAGAGACTTACAACTAACATATTTATATTTTAAAATAAATTATGTTGCCCCTGTTTTCAGTGATAATTTACACCATTATTGTTAACACTGATTATATTTGTGACGAATCGTCCAGCATAAATATCCCCACAGTAAGATAATGAAGGGTGTTGTTTAATGAGAATTTCTTGAGAAAAGAAGAAGGAATAATGTGGTCGCGCCGGTAACGGTTCAACTTGGATAGCCTTATAGTTGATTTGTACAATAATATTGTATGTATCCTTATAAACCTACCCAATTGCAATCCATACCTAGTCCATTGACTTTGCCTGCAGTATTGTTCACTGTGGTTTCGTTCACTACGCATTAATTCGCTTTCGCAACCCGCCGCAATATTTGTATTGTGTTTGTAACCGCCGCGATCTATCAGATTATGATCCCGTTTTTATTTTATCTGGAACTCTTATCATTTTTTTTATGTGTTCAGTGCATCGACAGGCTTGTCGAGAAATAAGGATCAGATGTAAGTCTTTGGATCCCATCTTACTCTTAATCAATTGTAATTAATAAATTGTGATAACGATGAACCAGCGCAACCATAATGCAGTTAGTGCAATTTATAACCTTGACATTTGAAAGGCATAGAAAGATACGGTAAATTAAGATAAGTTGTCAATTAATTGGTTTCGTTCACACTGAGTAAATTCTAACATAAAGCTGCAATCACATCCTAAATTGATCTATAAATTGTTAAAACAAAAAGTAACATTAAAATAAACAATACTAATACAGGCACTGAACATATACGAGGTGTGTTCAAAAGAAAAGGTGAATTTAGAATTGTCGCGGGCTACGTTATGTTGGTACACATATGTTTATCATATGTTAGCATTATCAGCCATTTTGGATCAGTGGTTTGTTTTTGACAACTGGAAAGGTTAGTCACGTTTTGTTTTTTCTACTAAAAAAATTTTTTATAAAAAATCTAAAAACATCGATTTTTTTGGATTTTTTGAAGAAATGCTGATAAGAACAAAGAAAACAAAGCAAATCTAAAATTTCACTTCAATCGGACTGATGATGCCCCAGAAAACGGCTATCAAGTTCCGACCAATACTAGGAAATTCCACCATAGGATGAACAATTATTAACAATTTTTTTCTAAAAACAGTCAATTTTTTGAAGAAAAGTTGATGAGGGCATAGAAAATAAAGCAAATCTAAAATTATGACTGATGATGCCTCAGAAAACGAACCTAAAGTAAAAAATCGAAGAACACACAAAAACGTGACTAACCTTTCCAGTTGTCAAAAACCAACCACTAATCCAAAATGGCTGATAATGTTAACATATGATAAACATATGTGTACCATGAGATGGCCCCCTTTCACTGGCCTTTAAAGATGTGATGGCCCGCCCTTCCTTCGTTTATGATTTAATTTAGCAATAGACTTCCGTTCGCGCCACCGATTTAAGATGACTCCTCTACTGCTGCCTTAAATTTTCCTAACTAATGTTATCGGAAAACTCTTTGTAGTTTTCCTTTCAATTTGAGGTTTTTCTCCTCCTTGGCCAGCGTGTAACGTCTAGCCCTATGCTAACATTCGAGTGTTTCCGATTTTCATGATTTTCGCGGAAAATTACCCACTAGAATGTGGTCAATTTGCCAAGCTTTTCGCGAGTCTACGTTGTGTTTGATTTTTGTTTCAGACTATTGGAAAAATAAGGCCTTATTTGGTGGTAACCCCTATTCTTTGTAGCGTAGGCAGACCCTCGCATACCATTGACAGAACTCATATTCCTAACATTCCTATCTTAGACTTTAATGTTCTGAACTCTCTATTATTATCCTACTATGCAATCTACATTAATTTCTTATAGGAAGACTAGCATTTTCCTAACTTTACCCCTAAATTTTCTATTTTTTTTTTTGACGAAATTAATCCCACTCTAGGTATTAAAAATGAATTAAATGAAACTAAGACTCAGCTGTTTTCAAACGTCGAGCACTTACCTCACTGTTTTAAATTTCTTATTTTACTATTAATTTTTAGATTGAAAATTCCTCCAAGAAAATTTTAAACGCAATTATATTTAATTCCTGTCACAACTCGTAATAAATTCAGTTCAACACAAAATATGAATGAAATCGCATTTCATTTAACCAATTTTAATTAATTCACAGAAGCAATTTTTAAAAATCTTTAAACAAATAACTTTATTAATTTTAGAAATTTTCAATATTTATTAAATTATTATTATTATCACATTGCACTAATAGTTTTGAGAAAATTAAATCAAATATATTGTTATCAACTTTAATTGCAACTTTTAGAATCTTCAACGTAATTTAAGTATTATTAATTTTTAGGAAATTTCACTATTTATGAAAACTATTATTGAATTAGATCAACAAGAGAATTTATTTTAATATAATATTAATTTGAACACACAAAACACTTTATTTATTATAAGACGAAATTTTTGAAGTCCAGAAAAACACTTCTTATTCACTCCGCACGCAATTGACGACGTATCAACTCGAGACAAACTGTCTTTAAGAAAATTTTAATATTAATTTGAACACAAATATTTTATTCACTGGGTCACTTTTTTTTATATCAATTTAAGTATAATGAATTTTAGAAAACTTCAATATTTATCAAACTATTATTGAATTAAATCAAACTATTTAAGAGAATTTATTCAAACACTTTATTTAATTGTAAGAATCAAATCAAATGAAATTTTCTAAGTCCAGAAAAAACCAAACAATTACTTAAAATCGGTTCACACGTAATTAATTCTCCCGGCGTATCTCGTGACGAACTCCCGTATTCTGCCCTTACATCGTCTTTTATATCCAGATTAAAACCAAAAGGTCCTAACTGCATTTCATACCTACATTAAATTATGTTCTTTATCAACTCGTAAACCTATATGTAAGTAACACTAATTTCGAATGTAATTCTTCAATGTAAATATTTAGATAACACCAGTAACACCCCCGCAGCTATTTTCTTCTCTCACGCTGGCCAGGATCGAATTTAGTTAATTCCTTTAGAGCGCCCTGCTGTTCTTTGTTCTAGAATTGGAAATTTCGATTCATGTTTTTCTTTCTGAAAATATTATCTATCGCTAATCCTTTTGTCGTCTATGAACTCGGGTATCTCGTAAATATAACCATTATGTCCCTATTGAAATTTATTTAAAGAGGCGCCTTCTTCACATCGTTCAATTTTAGAAATTCCCTTAGTCCCTGGTTATCTTGATATGCGATATCTTTTTATTTGTGAATTTTCCGATGGTAACATGGTTTTTCTCTGATCTAACATGTGAATATTCGATTAACGCATCTTTTCGTGCAATTCTCAATTGATCCTAATATTGGTGTAAACACTTTATAATTACTTCCCCACCTCACCTGCCTGGGTTAATAAATATACCTTTCCAGAATGGTTTTTCAATGTGTTGCACCGCTTCTTCCTGGTCTCACTGCATTACCTCTTTTGCATGTACCTGTCGTCTGCTTATACTTTCATCCGGGTCGATTGATATCATCCTTAATTGATTTTTCACTACCTTTAATAATTTTATGTATTAATTTATTGGTATTTTTACCTGCGATTTCCCCATCCCAACCCTTGTAGATATGAGTTCGTCAACTTCTTCCCTGGCCACTCCCTCCTTTCCATTTCACTCTAACTAAATATCGCATTAGCTTATTCTTTATTATGGGTAATAACCATTACTTTTATAAAAAACCGATATAAATCAAAGTTCATCGAAAACCCATTATTTTTTTATTACTTTTCTTTAAATAAATATTTCTATGCTCCGCGTATAAACTTAATTGTTTGTATATCTCTCTATTACCCTGGTTTCATGTTCATCTGGTCGCTTAAATAAACAACATTTACCGTTCTGTTTACATTAGGCATTGACAACCTCAAAATCTTACCTAAATGTATCGAACTATACTCAACGTAGTAGTCCATATATCTCAATATTTCTATTGAATTCCTTCAGTTTAAATTTTTTAATTGATTGATACGTTTCTCATCTACATTTTCATAATATCTGATGTCCAGAATCTACTCAATTAATACCTTTTATCACCTAAAATCAGTCTAGTTTCACTCCCTTGTAATTATCTACGTTCCTGAAATTAGAAAATTGTACTCCTATTTCGCATTAGTCCCGCCTAAATCGCCTCTTAAGTTTGCCGAAGTTTCCATACTGTATAATTCTTGTTTCTCCCCCTTTTCATCTGTTGAAGCTATTGTTCTCTGAATTATTTTCTCTAATTCGTTGTTTTTCCGCTTAGCCTTACATGACACGTCTTTCTGTCTAAATTCTAATGCAAACACACCTTTCCCCGTACAAGATAAATCATCACTTTGTAGTTTTTTTATTTGTAATTAAAATTTTGCGTATTTTTTTTACTTTCTGCTTTCATTTTCAATGGTTATCTATCTCATTGTTTTTGTTAAAGTTCACGACCTATCTCATCCTGTTCGTCCTCTAGTGGAATGTTTACCTTATAGGCCGTCGATCTGAACCCTTTCGATTCACATAAATAATTAATATTTCCTTTGTCCTGTCACCACTAATTGTTGTTTATGTAAAACGCCCGTTTGATTGGTAACGCTTTCGTTGATTTGACCCAATCGTGTGATGTTTATTTATAAGAGGGCACGCCTTCTTCCAACTGCCATCTCGTGGTTTTATGTTGCAACGAGTTTTATGAATCAAAAATATTGGATTATAATTCACTGTAATCAAACTCTCCACAAGTCGATAGATGTCGCTCCCTTAAGCTTTTCTAGCATGAAAGTTTTGTACATAAAAAAAAATATTTTCCAGGGTTCTATTAAAAGAAAATGATGATGGTTAGACCATTACAACCAACATAACAAAAACAAAACCGATAATCGAATGTACACAGCCCGCGAAAATTCACAATTCACCTTTTCTTTTGAACACCTCGTAAGTACCTAACTAATATAAATTTTTACTAAGAAAAAAGCCCACAATGGTTCACTATTGTGCTTTTAAAACGTTCCATTTTATTTCTAATTTTGAAACCGTCAATTCATGGTGAAATTCCATATTAAAACGAATTTCTTTGATTAAAAAACCTTTGTAATTTTTTCAACTTATTTACTTTTGGCCGAACCAGTTTCACCCTATCATGGGCATCATCAGACTGGCATAATTAAAACTAAATCTATGGTATATATAGCGTTTATGTCAGGAGTGAGTCCCCTTGCTTTCTAATATTGTTTTTTATTTTTATTTATGACTTGAAATTTGTTTTATTGCTGACGGTACTGTTTACTATTATGTTTTTAAAAACTACTTTCGAGTTGGTTTATTACTCTCTGGAAGACGGATTAAATTGTGTTTGTTTACTAAATCTATGGGTTTAAAAAAAAATTGTCATTCGTGTCAGCTTTTATTTGAACAGATGGTTATTTCTGGTTTTGTTTCTTTCCCTGTGATTTCCGTCTTGTTTGCTAAAATGAATTTTATGGCAGTTTTTGTCCCGTAGTTACATGAACTACGGGTAACCAGGTACATTTTAATGGGTCTTTAAAATATTTTATTATGTTATAATAGGTACACATCAGGGTAATTTCCTTCTTAGAGTTCACCTTGGATGTCTGCGACGAAATTCCCTGTTACATTTTACCCTGGTATTTTATTATGTGTTTCCTATTTACATTCATATGTTAGATACTATTAATGCATTCAATTAAGGTTACACTATAATAGATACATTATATTCCATTTTGATCATCAATTTTTTTTAAACTTGAATGGTTTAGTGTTTTCTTTTTTTTTAATCAAATGTTTATATTCCGTATTTTTGTTTGCGTGTATTATATCCATTCATTTGCCCAGTCAATTGAATTTTTCAGGCTATTTACACATTTTCCATCCATCATTGTATACAAAAAACCTTACTGCTGTTTAAGTTGCCATTTAGCTAAAAGTTTGAGATTATTTTCTCACTAAAGTTGTGATAAAAATCGCACCTTATTTGGCATGTAATTTTTGCACAAAAGAAATGGAATTACTTAAATACAAACAGATGTTGCTTTTACTTTTTATGTTTAAAATAATTACTTTTTCTTGATTACTTTACTGGTAGGTTTATTCATTTGTCGAATTATGTACTTTTAATGAAATTGTTTGGTAATTAAATAAAACAAGCCCTTTATTATAAACCACTAATTTAATGTATTTGAGGTTTTACTTAAATCAAGCTTCGTCAGGCCAAATATAATAACTAATAATACATATAGAGGCACAGAAAAAGAGGAAGACAGGATAATACATAAAAGAGAAAGTAGATTAAAATATTAGAGGGAGATAACAATTGAAAAGCATTATATATAATTCAATTTTCCATGTCCAATACTAAATTCCCTAGAAATTTCTACAAATATGCAATGTCAGTGGGAGCCGAACACCTTAATCTGTTTTAATTGTGAGTGACGAATCTTCTTAATGCGCGTAATTGATTGTCGATTAATATCATTCATTTTATATCTATGCCTTTCTTTAAATTCAGATAACTCATTAAATACATTTTTTGTATCCATGTCATAAAACTAACAATAAAACATATACATAATATTAATATAGGTAAAAACTCCTTCTTCTTTTGGCGCTCATAACATTTTTAAATTTAATCGTATAAAGGCATCTGTCTAGCATTACCATCTTTATTAACATGTAGAATATGATATACTCGTATATGTATGTATATTACCCTCAAACTGATCAGAAGCATACAAATGCAGCTGTGATGTATCACATACATACTCGCCCCACTGCTGTTCAATATCAGGTTATGCTCTGATTTTGTAAATAGTAACATTTTGTACAAAATTTAGTCTGAAATGTAAAAATGTTAGTTGTAAGCCTCTATCACTAGTTTTAAGTCACTAGCTACAGGTCTAAGTTGTACGTCGCTATCTATATAAGTCATAGATGTAAGTCACTTTTTATAAGTCTGAATTAGGTATTTTCTAGTTATAAATCTTAGCTGTAAGCCATTAGTAATTAATCTAATATGTAAATTATTATATATAATATTAATTGATAAACTAAAGTTCTTAAAAACTTAAGACAAGATTTTTGTGCATAGCGCAAAAGGGTAACAATTATTTTTATAAACAATAATTATTAGCCTGAAACACTCATCCAAATTGAAAAAAACCTTTCCGAGCAAAGATAAATGTCGCCGACAGGACTCGAACCTGCACCCTTCTGATGTCCGGTCAGATGCTCTACCGTTGAGCTACGTCGGCTTATCGCAAACCCGCCAAGTTAATCAAAATATACTAGTGTTTCATTCAATAATTACTATTTTTATTATATTTTCACCTGTAAATTATTATTATATATATAAGTCGGAGTGATAAGTTATAGGTTAGATAAATTATGTTGTAAAGCGCCTTTGAGGTGATTTTCTCACGAAAACGGCGCTATAAAAATAATCCATTTATTATTATTATTATTTATGACAACTAAATAGCAAATAAAACTGTTCAATGAGGAAATAATTCTATAATGACTTATAGACAAAACCGTTTTGGTGAAAAATATAACAATAATTAAATGGGTGAGTGAGAAAACATTCGAAAGATATCCATAACGATATGTGAGGGGAAGTTAAAAATTGAATGGGGGAGGATTCACAGGAAACATGCTGAAATTCGGACTATAGAATACATTTGTTTGATTATTAAGTAGGTTATCTGATATTTAAAAATTTAAAGATTTCTTAATTTCTAGTGCTTCTAACCAGGCGATGAAATCGAAGAGGGACTCACGGCCGTTGTTAATTTATACGATTGAGTTAGTTCATAATAGGGCTAGGTTTGAGTAGTAAAGCATTTTTTTTTTAATTTATGCTTACTTACTATTGCATAAATCTTCGCTTGAATCATGGACTGTGCAATATTTTTTAAATAAATATGACTAGTATGAAAGGCCGTTAAAACATTCTCCCTTGTCAGCGCGGGGCCTTTTGTATTGGTTGCGCGTAGCCAATAGCAAGGACAGTGATAAGTGGTAACAGTGGCGTGCAGATAGTTTTTAATCAGGGAAGGCAGTAGGAAAAACCGCGAATTGGCATTCAAGAAAACTTACCACAGATATGGTAAGTTTTCGCTAAGAATGGCCCAGCTGCTGGCTTTAGCCCATGTTGGTTAGAATTACCCGCAATATCAAGTATCCAAATAACCGCTTCATTTGTGCATATTATAAGACAATTACTGAATAATAAAATTTACATATTTTTTGGACAGCACAATTGCGTGGAAGAAGCCAATACGGGGTGTGTTCAAAAGAAAAGGTGAATTTCGAATTTTTTCGAAAAGTATTTATTTATTCATCAATATCCATTTTCTCCCCTTCAAAGTAATCCCCCTCAGATATAATGCACTTATGCCAGCACTTCTTCCAATCCTCGAAGCACTTCTGGAATGCGCTTTTCGGTATGGCCATCAGCTCGTTCTTCGATTCTGACTTTATCTCATTAATTGTGGCAAAACGTTTTCTTTTCATTGGTCTCTCCAGTTTCGGGAATAGGAAAAAGTCGCAGGGCGCCAAATCTGGTGAATACGGTGGTTGAGGCATGATTACGGTGTTGTTTTTGGCCAAAGAATCACGAACATGCATTGATGCGTGAGCTGGTGCATTATCGTGATGCAAAATCCATGATTTGTTTTCCACAATTCCGATCGTTTGAGCCGTATTGCTTCACGCAAACGTTGCATAACTTCCTTGTAGTATTTTTTATTAACCGTACGACCTGTTGGCAAGAACTCATGATGCACCACGCCATTGTAATCGAAGAAAACAGTGAGCAAAACCTTCAAATTTGATCGAACTTGGCGTGCTTTTTTCGGTCTTGGCTCTTCTGGCCGCTTCCATTGGGATGATTGGGCCTTGGTTTCGACGTCATAACCATATACCCACGATTCATCACCAGTTATGACTCTTTTGAGCAAATATGGATCGTCGTTGACATCATTCAACAACTCCTGAGCGATACTAATGCGACGTTGCTTTTGCTCAAAATTTAGCAATTTCGGAACAAACTTCGCTGCCACACGTTTCATGCCCAAAACATCTGAGAAAATTGCATGGCATGAGCCGATAGATATGCCAACATTCTCTGCAACTTCCCTAATAGTGATTCGACGATTTTCCAAAACCATTTTCTTCACTGTTTCGATGTTTTCTTCGTTTGTTGACGTGGTTGCAACTCACTTTTTTTGAGACAAAGTAGACTCGCCGTATGCCACAGTCAACATTTTAAGTGCGTTGGAGCGCTTTATTCCATTTTTAACGCAAAATTTAATACATATTCTTTAGTCCATTTTTTTCAAAAGTAAAAAATCTAAGAACACACAAAAACGTGACTAACCTTTCCAGTTGTCAAAAACAAACCACTAATCCAAAATGGCTGATAATCCTAACATATGATAAACATATGTGTACCACTATAACAAAAAAATCAATAATCGAACGTACACAGCCCGCGAAAATTCAAAATTCACCTTTTCTTTTGAACACACCTCGTATAATACGGTAATTATTTGTTTGGTAAAATTGTACTATTTAATAGAGGTAACAATAGATGGCACTGATTACTACTTTGTGATGGCAAGGCCCTTTTCGACACTAAACACAAACGAGTCTTCCCTCCAATGCGCATTGCTCACACATGTTCATTTTTGCTTAGAATAAGACAACATTTGAATATGGGATGTGCATCATTTAACCTAGATAGTTCCTGCCTTTGAACATTGTGCGTATTATTTGAGTAAGGTATGGTTAGCATATGGAATGCACGCCTCTGGGTGGTAACTAAAGTACTGTCATAAGTGCCGTCCACACATGCAATTTAGTCAGTGATTTAGTAAACTCTTGTATTTGTAGAAAAACTTTATTGTGTGCGTGTTCAAACGGAGCGACAATAGCTCCCACCCAGTGGCATGCAGTTCATAAAGGCTGAAAAGCTGTGTCTACCCTAAGAAAAAGGAACCATAAGAAGGAATTACAGAAACGTTTAAAAAGGCGACAAATCTTATATAAAAATCAATGTTTGTCTGTCCTCAATTTTCTCAACAATTACTAGACCGGTTTCGCTGAAAATAGCAGTTTGTTTTTTTGGTGCCGGGAAAATTTAGAGAGTAGATTGAACGAAATCCAATATGAAAAACTGTTGCTATAACGTTCAATTAGTATGAAAAACATTGAACCCGCCATGTTGTATTGAGGTAAGCCCATAGATATACCACTATGGTTAGCCACAGATTACATATTCAAAAGAAGGTTTGTTTGGGTAGAATATTTTCAAAATGGAAAATACAAGTAGGTAACTACTTAATAACTTTATTATTTAGATACATTTTGAAAAAATAAATGTTTGGAATGAAATAAACATTTTCTTGTGAATGTTTCCTTGTTTAGAGATAGTAATAGTCGCCACAAGGCATTAATTTCGCTGTAAAATCAATGATGGCACCCAAACGACAAGCAAGAATTCGCAACGTCATAATTACAAAAGAAAAAAATCCTCAACGAGGCCGGGTACACATCAGCTAGTTTCGAATAATACTGTATTTTTGCCATGAATTTGGTAATGAACTTTGCTCATTTATTCACTTGGCAATAACGATGAATGAGAATAAAATGGTTGTTTTCAAGAAAAGATTCTAATCCAGTCAACTGAATTGCAATTTAACGGTAATTTACTACTTAACACTTAACGTATTGTCCAGATGCTGGTCAGTAACTTAAAATTAACTAAACTATTTAGTTGCACTTAGGTATCACTGTTCTCGCTACTGGCTGCTTGTGACATAGTCATTACTCCGGTAAATCCGCCTTGGACGTAGTTACTATTATTATCAGTTGGAACAGGTACAGGTATACCTCTGCCGGTAATATCACATGCTGAAGTTGCTCGACCGTGAAGGCAGAAGCTCTAATCTAGTCTATACTTGGGACAGTATCAACTGCTTACTGAATGGTGTCCCCGTTTCAAAAGCTAAACGAACACACTCGCTCTAGATTACATTAGTGTTTTATTCATGGAATAAGTTTCCTATTTAACCTTTGATGTCCGAAATAGGTTGAGGCAGAATATTATTCAAAGAGAATAAGTCTAGAGTAACGTTACTTGTAGTATAATGTGTTAAATGTGTATACAGTATCACATTTTTAGTTAAATTTGACAAAGCCATACGTGTTGTACTCTATTTTCAGAGATTACAGATGTAGAACACATAAAAAAACATAAGCAAGTAGTAGTAATAACAAAAAATAGTAGTAGTTTAGTATTTGTAGGAGACGTGTAGGACCCGCACAAGATAAAATAGTGTAAATATTTAGGCACCGGCACACAGAGACGCACGACTATTGCGATTTGCGAATCCCCTTAAGAAAGGCGTTTAGTAGTTTCCCAATGGAGATGTTGTCGCTCCGAACATACTTGACTTATGGCGCCAGCCAGTATGGTCGGTGACTGAGGTAGCGGGTAATGACGTCAGAGGTTGGGCGTAGAAGACTGTTCTTGTCTGATAGCGGCAGGTCGAGGTATCTAAGGGAGGACATGTTGTCCATTCAGCGATTGAAGTGAAAAGAGGGCACATACCACCTCGCCTATGCCATTTATAGCACGCGCGGCGCGGCCGAACATTATGTACTCGTATTGCACGTGTTGTGCAATCGAATATATTGCATTCGTGGTGCAATCTCGGCTTGGTATTGCATGTGTTGGGCAATAATTTATATTTGTTTATAAATAAATAAGGTTATCTATATAAACTACAAAACGATAATGTAAGAAGTGTGTATGAAAATTGTGTAGAGATCAGACTGAATGATAAGGTAATGAACGGTCTAAGCATAGACGAAACATGGGACCACATAAAAGTGAGCCTCTGTAAATCTGCCAGAGAGGTATGTGGAATAAGTACCCAAGGTAGGAAGAAAGGTGATGCATGGTGGGATGGTGAGATTAAAGTCTCAGAGAAGAAGAAAGCGTGGTTATGTCTGATAGCGACTGGCAGTGTTTCTAATGAAAAGAGGGATAGAGCGAAAGAAGTTTACAAGGGATGCAAGAAAAGAGTACGTGATGGAGTAAAAGGACGAAAGAAACGCCTGGAAGAGGAAGAGGGGATCAAAATGACAAACCACTTCCAAGAA
>JAHDVE020010921.1:0-80026 GCA_022606495.2 Halesus radiatus
AATTGAATTTGGAAGTCACCTCTGGGTTGGAGCTCCCAAACACTTGATAAACCTGATTGATTCTGTGCAAAGAAGGGCCGTTTGTCTAATTGACAATCCATTGTTAACAGAGTACCATCTCTGGTGCACAGACTCAATGTAGGTATGCTGAATCTGCTCTACAGATATTTCAATGAAGCCTGCTCGAAGGAGCTAGAAACTGTACGGAGACGAGCGGAACATCCGTTGACAGTTGGTGTCGGCTTCGTGATAACGAGTCGTTTCGCCGACTCGTTGTTGTGTAAACGAGCTACCAACATCTGTCTTTCCTCCTACATTTAATCGGGGCATCTCAAGACCCGCATTAACAAATCCCTTCTACAGCCCTCTTCTTAACCCGCCTCACAACGTTGCCCAACCGGATAGCGATATAGTTACCCTGTACATGATCTGTACATTCAGGAGCGTTCTTGTGAGGTAACACATAAAAAAAAAAATATAAATATATATAATGCACAATTTCACAATATCGACATTCTTCACAATACCCTCTCTAAATATCGAACCGCAATAATACGTACGACCACAAATTGTGATGCACGCCTGTAAAATTTATCGAGAGCATCTCCTGTCTCGATCCTATCTTCCTCTTCCTCTCCTCCTTTAATTCTTATTTTGTTTTTTGTAATAAAACATACTTTCTTAACCACTTTTAGCATAAGAAACTTTGTTGGCTTACCTTTTGTAAAACTTCATTTGTATATAAATCTGTACTAAAAGCTGTTTGTTTCTTACAAATAAATAAATAAATATATATTCGTAAAACTAACAGAGTATTTTTATAAGTTTCTTGAGCTTTAAACTTACAATAACAATTTATTCCATTTCATATTCCATATCTACACCCGCTAACAAACAATTCATCCAATATTTAAAAGCATTCTAGTGAGAATTTTTTTTTCTCTATAATATTTGAATTAGCGTCATCGGTGGTCGCGTACCACGTTTCGTTTAACCTTAACCTACTCTGGAAGTATAATATTAGTCCCGCATGAACTGCACCGGTTCGTAGTGAATTCGGCACTAAAATGAGACCTGAAGAAAACTTTATTTTTATGCATTTCAAATCTATAGCAAAGAAGACAATAGATATTTCACATTCTTAAAAAATACACACAATGTTCTCCACCCTCGCGCATCCTCAAAATCATCTCATTTTTACTATATTCCCAGAGTGGTACTTGTCATACATATCGCCCTTGTGAAAGACGGAAGAGAGAGTCGGAACGTTGCTTGAAATGGCTTATTCATGTTTGATGACCAGGTCTAAACAGCAAGGTACTCTCCCACCTTCCTTATCCCCATATCCTTCCCCTCCTCAATACCTTCAGCCTCACCACATACCCAAATTAGGGATGCCATAGTCTCACTGGCTCTAGACGGCTGGGAGCAGCTGAGACTATTGTTTGGTAACATATTAAAACAAAAATTATTTTAATAATAATTCTAAAAACATTTTCTTGTTCGCCGATAAGAATTCAAAAAAAATTATATTAAAATTAGAAGAAAACGTACTCTGTACATTTCAGGTCATAAAAAAATTAGGTACCTCCCCATAGTTGAAGCCTGAGTACCTACCTCATGAATCCAAATTATTAGCCCTTATCTTAACAGAAAATTAACTAAAGGGTCTACACTAATCTTCCAAAAGGCCATTAAAAAATCCCATTATTCTTCAACAGTCTGTAATACTCGTAGTTTCCGCAAAAATATCGTCTTATCGCTCAGCACCCAAAAACTCACACTTTGCTGACGCAAGACATACTGTAAATGGTTAATCTGTAAATTCTATATCGGTAGTTAGGAAAATGTATAAAGTTTCAAAAAACAAATATTTTTTATTCTATATGAAATACTCGTACATTCTGGATTTTTTGGTGAAACTTTTAAAATTGCCTTCAATGTTTTCGAGCGGAATCTGTTTTCAGACATTTTAATATGTATTTCATGGAATTTAAAGACTATAGTATGAGGATTTTTGTCTTATAAAGCCATGTATATTTTCCTAACTATCCTTGTAGAGTTTATATATAAATCATTTGTAGTGCTGCTTGAGTTAGCAAACTACGAAGCGATTATTAGGGCCATTTTAGTGTTGACCCTTAAAGACCACCTTTCAATCTCAAAACTTTAGTGCATATGAAATTGAACAACATTGTGAACCACCGTTTTTTTGTTTTTATATGTACCTAGTATTTAAGGTGTACAATGCAATTTAAATGTTTTTTCAATAATGAACTCCAGTGAAAAACATAATGGTTTTAAAAATAAATATTCATATAGATCAGCAAACGCCGCTTCTGAATATATAGCTTTTATTGTACATATTATAATTTATGTAGAATTTATAAAATCGTCATTTAAAAGTGAATAAAAATTCACCTCATAAAAACACCTTGTTATATTGGTACCATTGAATTTGGAACATCTGACGTCAAGTGTCCATTTTGTTTTAAAATTAGTATAGACATGTTTATTTTTCGATTTTGTTGTATTTTAAATATGTATTTTTTTCAGTTTTTGCGATAATTAAGCTTAATTTGGGTGACTTTAAGCCGTATAAGTGTTGTTCAATATAAAAAAATATTATTAATGAAAGCAATTACAGTATTCACGAGCAAACCAATTATCAATATGGATATTATTATAATATTAATGCTCAGTACTATTATTATTCTTAAAGTTAAAGTTTCTGAAAAGGTGCATAATTTTGTTACTTATGTTTAGTTATGGTTTACTATGAATAGAATATAAAATTATGTAAGGTAAAGCTCATCCTTGTTTTGACATTTGACATTCTAACCTCAAAACCGACCGGCCATAGATTTGGAACGTTTTGGTGGACTTTTAACTTTGAAATTTATTCTAAATACGAAAGCTGACTTTAGAAAAAAAAAATGTGTACCTACTGATATTTAAGTTTGAACGGATTTATTGATAAAAAAAATATAAGTAAAAAATTGTCTGGAGTTCCTTATTCATCAATCAGTGTTTTTTGTCAGATTTATCGAATTTTGAAGAAGTGTACATGTAACTCACGTTGTTAAACCAATTTAAGAAGTGGAGCATACGTTCTAACGTGTAAATACATCATATTGTTAACATAATGCGCAACTAACATAATCTGCATTTGTTCTAGAACCTTCTGCATTCCACTGACCCTCCCCTTCCAGAATATAAGACCTCGGCCATCAAGAAGTCGCGCTTTATAATCTCACACTACGGGGTCTTCAAGACCTTTTGGGACTGGCTCATCTTGACGGCCACCTTCTACGTGGCGGTGGTGGTTCCATACAATGCCAGCTTCGTCAACGCGGACAAGCCTTCCGTCATCAGTGACGTGGTCGTAGAAGCCCTCTTCATAGTAGGTAATGTACACCTTTTTAATTGCTGAATGCCATCCAAATTATTACGTTTATTTTATTGTATTTTAGTATATAAAACAGGTAATATGCCCAAAACTTACATACCTGAATGTTTACAATGCTATAATAATCAATAAGTACAATAAACATCGACAAAAATTATCTCGCAAAAAATGATAATAATAATGAAAAAGAAGTGAAAGGTCGAAAACATATTATAATGTAGGTGTATAAACTAACTCCTCATGCCACATTTTCAGTTTGATATTAATGGAAAAACTTTTTATTAAATTGTTTAATCCTGTCATTAAAAATGTTTATTTCATTATTAGAGCAGTATATATTATTGTAATTTCTTAATATCCACGGTAAAGGACAGAAATATCCCGTATCTGTGTGATAGGCTTTAATATAAAAAATGTGTTTTATCCTCCTTGTTGATTTTTTTGTTGGTGTATTAATGTTGATTTGTGGTAAAATGTTTGTTGTATCAATTGATGCATGCATAATTTTGTACAAAAAGAATACGTCAGAAAGATTACGTCTGACTGACAGAGATTGTAGTTTATAGTGCGAAATTCGAATATTATACGTTCCAAATTGATCAGATAAACCTTTATGATATGAAATCACACGGGTTAATTTTATTTGTATGGATTCTGTAATTATGAATCTCATAATTAGGAAACCAAATAGAGGATGCGCGTACAAATGAAGCACGGAAGTTGTTCTGGTAGAGGAAGTAGAATATGCCTTCTATGTAGTAGTTGTAATATAGAATTCCACCGTGAATTAACTGTTTAAGAATTAGGAATAACAAAAAAAAATTAAACATATTTTTTTTAATTGGTTGTCACTGCGCACCTGAATGGTGAATTTTGATTCTGACATACGTTCCGACGCCGTTCGAAACCGTATTTATATTGTATAAAATATCCCATAGGTTTTTTAGCATCATGTGTGCGTTTCGGGATTCGCACATAAGTACCGCCGCTCTGTGTTACTATTGGTGGATTTTTCTACTACGGAATCTTGACACGCTATTCAAACTGTAGTATTTGTAACCCATTATAATCCAAGAGAGTCTTGTTCGCCATACCACAACCGCTAATTAGATAAAACCGCCATTCTCTTAATGATCATCCTCATGAATGCAGAAAAGCAATCCGACATCTGCGATGTGGTAGCAAAAGCTTTATTTGTAGTAATCATAGTGGATAATGTACAACTTGTTACTTGTTCAAAAACATCTCTCCTGTTTTTTTCCGCGGGAACAAATAAAGCACGGGAGTAGTTTCTTGTTAGAGTTTTGAAAAGTTTATTCTACTTGACGGTTGTGGTACCGTACAACCCTTTGCCTTCTCGTGAAAGTAGATAAGCCTTCCGCCATTAGCGGCAATCCCTCTTTATCGTAGTAATATTCACTCTCACTTGCTAAATATTGTCAAACCCTGTGACTTAAACTCTAGTGCAGTCAATAAAGTGCGTCCCGCTGTAGAATTTAGCGGCTACCTCAAATATCTGAAAAACCATTAACTTGTGCGGAAACGGGCAGTCCGTTTGATTAATTCGCCAAAGTAACAAATGGATTGCAATCTTTGGAGCACAGGCGTCAGGTGGGAGTGCTGTCCTTGTTCTATCGGTATTTTAATGGAAGATAGCGTCATTGATCCCTTCGGCACCGGTGCACAGTCGGGAAACACGACAAACGCGCGCCCATCTTTGGACACGGCTGACATTTGTCACACGAGAACGGGTCGTGTTCAACAGTACGGCTGTGGAATGATCTGCCGGCCTCTGTGTTTCCTCCCTCCTACAATATGGGTCTCTGCAAGATCCGAGTTCACTCCTTCCTATCCATTAAAAAAACCCTCCACACAGTTTCCAAATTTTAAATACGTTGGTATTTCCGTTTACAATTCCATGGAAACTTAAATCACTCGATCAATACAAAAGCTCGGCAAAATAAAACTCCGATAGGCATTTTGGGGAAGTCGTTTAGCTTTCAAACCATCAATATATCGCCGTTAGGTAAGCAATACCGCCGAAATGCCGAAAATCTTATTGTTACCGAGAAAAAACTTACAGAATGTTTAAATATTATGAGATTCGTAGAATCACGTCATATTATTCATTGTATATTTTGGATTTGTATACAAAACACTCGTACTGAAAGTGAGCGGGTGATGTGAAATTATTATTTTCAATGAAAAATATTAGATATCGTTGGACAACAAAAAAGCTTCAACAACTGATGAAGATGGACAACATTTCATTCAAAATTTGTTACTTATTTGGTGCTGTGAGGGGAAAACATTTTTTTGTTTATTTTTATTTTATTAATTTGAGACATTTTATAAAATTTAAGGCAAAAAGTCACGATAAACTACTTTAAAAAAAATATACAAGAAGGAACCACAAACACAACATTTGGACAAAAAAAAATCTTATGCTATAGTACTAAACTCTACAACAAAATTCCACTATCCTTTAAAAATTACAACAACCATAATAATTTTTAAAATCAAATAAAACACTGGATACGTTACATAGGGAGATCTGAAATAGAAAACATATTAACACCAAATACAGACTAACACCGAAACCATTCAACTGCACTTAAAACAACTCACCTTACAATTATTTTATTTTTCATCAAGCACATCAATTTAATTTAATATAATGTAATTTCATATTTTGTAAATGAAATCCTCAGCACGGGAAATCCCAGTGAGGATATCATTATTTATTATTTTGTTATAAAGAAAGAAGATAATAAAACATTATTTTATCATTGTCTAACGGGAGCTTGTTATCCAAAACCTTATACTAAATTTACAGATAAGGTTAAGTTACAAAATGTACAAATCTACATAAAATAAAAACATATGTAACAAACTTCATAGATATTTTGTAAGAAACTTACTCAAAAAATTTTCTACAAAAATATAAAAAAATATATATAAAAACATAAATGACAACGATAAACTGTAGATGAAATAATATTTCCTATTTATCTGATACAAATAGTTTAACTAACTAACTAACTAACTAACCATCACGCCGTTTCTCCGAAGGGGTAGGCAGAGAGGACGGACCGCCAGACAACTCGATCTTCGCAAACACTTCTTGCTTCTTTCACTTTCATACAACGTCTCATACATTCTCTTCTGTTATTCCGACTTCTGACATGGCCCGACTCAAGTATTTGATTCACTTGATCGTGCCACGTCTTCCTTGGAAGTCCCCGGCTTCTTCTTCCATTCACATTCGCGTCATATAGTCTCCTTACACTCCTTTCTTTATTCATTCGCTCTACATGCCCAAACCATCTAAGCGTCCCTTTCTTAATCTTGTTCACTACGCTTACATCAGCCTTGCATTCTTTACGAATCTCAACATTTTTCACACGATCATACATGGTTTTACCACACATTCGTCTCAGAGATCTTTACAAATAGTTTACAAATAGATACAAATAGTTTCTTTCAATAAATTTATAAGTGGTTTAGTATTAATAGATTTTTTATTTATTTCAGCAGGTAACATATTTGAACAGCTTGGAATCGTGTGATCTAGAGTTCTTTGTCCATGTGTATTTGTTTGTATGCTTAGGAACCGTTAATCCTTCATTAAAAGTGAGACGAGTGTGAAGTGTGCTCTAGTCTATTTGTATTATATATAGGGTTATTAATGTGCTGAAATTATATACGTCATATTATATATATATATATATATATATATATATATTTATATATATATCTTTATTGTGATTAAGTTTAACTATAACTAAAATACATATATAATAAAGTGTACAGTGGTTTGTAGATATATAAAAAGGAAAATAGAAAATAATACAATAACAGTATGTGATGTTTAAATAACAGAAATGCATAGTTATTATAAGTTGATGTTTCACATAACCCGCCTCACCAGGCTAGTCTGTGTTGAGGCAGTCATTTTGCATATTATTTTATAATTTTATAATTCTTATGAATACACCCTTATATTAAGATATGTTACGTAAATGGTTAAATCAATAACCTCGAATTTGTGTGAGTGCACCGGTAAATGCCCTATCATTACTTTTAATCCATTTTTTTACATTTCGTTTGAATTTTATATACTCGGATACATCAAGTGGGTTTAATTAGATGGGTATCTTAAATGATTTCCATAGACAAGGTTATTGTTCACTTTTGTGGGATCATTCTTTATGCGGAAATCTTTAAACATTTTTATAAATTTATTAAAAAGATTTTTGCCAATAATAAACATTTCAAAAAGTTGATAATGCTCTTATCCCTTTCTGAGTTTTTGCTGCATTATTTCACAATGGTAACATTTTTTGCTCTAAGGCAAAATAATGATGTATGAACGCCGTCACAAATAATGTAGCAGGCGATGTCGATCATTAGTGGTGTCATATTGTACTCGTATTTGTCGAATCATCAAGTCGACAGCTCGTCGTTAACACGGTTACAACTTACGACTGGTGATAAGCTCCTGCTCTGAGATATCTAACAATAATTACAGGTGCACTTTCGGAAAAGTAAACCTATATTTATGTATTTCTTTGAGACACAGAAACGACATTTATGAAATATCCTTGTATTACAAAAATGATTCAAAATCAATGTAACACCTATACTAATGCGGCTGGAGCATTCTTATTAAAATACATCCAAAATAAACACACAAATATTACAATTTCTTCAAACGATTGGTATTCACTTTTTGGCGTCATTATTAATAAATTAATTAAAAAATATACTTTGTATTCACCACTTTATTAATATATACAGATATCTCCGATAGTCCGATTCAAATTCAGGGCACTGATATCATTCCTTCTAAAGAAATTAAATTTCTTGGTTTCACTATCGACAGTTGTCTATCTCTTGAGTCGCAAATCTCAAAGGCGGTAAGTTCTGGCTTTTTCCATCTTAGACAGATAAAATCAATCAGTAGATGCCTTCCCTCTGATGCAGCTAAAACACTAATAAATTCTTTTGTTGTCTCACGTATGGACTACTGTAATAGTGCATATGCTGGTCTCCCCCAGAAACAACTCAATAGGATCCAGTCTGTCTTCAATGCTGTGGCAAGAATTATATATAGTGAGCCTAAATATTGTCACATAACTCCACTTCTAAGGGATCGCCTTCATTGGCTTCGATGCCCTGAAAGAATAGAATTCAAGATTTGCTTAACAACCTTCAAAGCACTCCACGGAAAGGCACCAGCCTATATATCTGAACTCTGTGTCCGACAAAACCCAGGTGATAGACAGCTTTCTTTGAGGTCCGCAGATTTGAATGCTGCTAACCGATTAGTTGAACCCTCTCGGTCAAATAAACCCGTGTACTATGATCGCGCTTTTTGTATATCGGGCCCGGTCATCTGGAATAAGCTTCCTCCAAATATTGCTAACATTCAGAATTTAGCAGAGTTCAAACGAGTATTGAAAACAAAATTATTCAAAAAATCCTATCCGACATAAAACATAAATTCATGTACGTAGAAACATAATTTCAGGACATTTTTTTTTTTTTTAATCCTCCATAGCTTATTTAGTTGCGGTTTTCTCTCCTTGTTATTAAATTCCATTAGTATTCAGTGAAAAACCATGTATATAATTTCATATAATTTTCTCTTGTTATTTGTACCTACTATATATTTGATTATTTACACCCTTAGTTTCTAAATTGTTATTTTATAATACCCGCTCATGAATATTGTATGTCATAGTATTAATTTGCATATTGTATATATATTATAATAACAGATATACTATGTAGTATATCTGTTATTTTACAATTATATTAGGTTAGGTTAGTTAGTGTAAAGCGCACTTGAGGTGAACCTTCACAAAACTATAGAAATGCGCTATAGAAATTAACTCTTATTATTATTATTATTATCTATCTACATGTTCCGAAAGCGATGTTTTCTTCGTCGGGAATATATAGAATACTTAAAATAATTTTCGTTAGGTTTAATTAGGTTTCTTATAGCTATGGGTCTAGTATAAAACTCGATTTGGTTGACTAGATTACTATCTCCTTGATTATTCACAATTTTATAAAACATTAAGAGATCAATTATACTTCTTCTTTTAACCAGACTCTCTGATATTCTTTGTTGGTTACCGTCTAGTGGATGGCAAGCACCTGCCCTGCGAGAATTTTCTTTGAACAGATTCCAGAATAGATACATTTGTAATATAATGCAGATTTCAGACTGTTGACCCGTATTCAAGAACACTACGGAGTACAGAAATTAAGAGAATTATAAAGCAGTAAGAGCTCTTAAACAGTTTAGTTGGTCTTACAATAAAACCTAATAATTCTTTTGGATTTTCTTACAAAATATTCGATGTGTTGATTGAACGTTAATTTGGTGTCAAATATGATTCCTAAATCTTTTATCGATTCAACTCTTTTCCAAATTACGACCACATAAGTTATTGTAATGTTTTTTTAGTATTATTTGTGAAATTTATGCACTTACCTATATTCAGTTCCATTTCGTTATAAATACACCAGGCACACAATATATTGAAGTCTTATTATAAGAGTTCACAATGTTCTACTGATGGCAATATATAATTGTAGGTCGTCAGCAAATAATAAAAAAATTACTGCTGACTTTGCATGTAAGATCATTAATAAAATTATAAAAATCAAGGGCCTAAGGTGCGATCCTTGGGGTACGCCCGACGTAACTAATATTGGGAAAGAGTCAAAACCATTTACAGTAACTAATTAGTTTATTTGTGATGGATATGTTTCTAACAAATGAAGCAGATTTCCGTGTACACCGATGTTATCCAGTTTTTTTCATTATGTTTTGAACCCTGAATGGTTAAACAACAAGTTCATCCAGAATTGCCATGAAAAACGTATATTTATTTCAGCCTATGTAAACATAATCTAGAGAATCAAGAAAATTAATAATATCAGTGAGTTTCTAGATTTTTTTTCTGAAAGTAGATGAAAAGCGGAAAAGACAAAATGATGAAAGCGATGTTTTTTTTCTTCTTAATAGTGACAATGATTTTTATATTCCAGATATAATTTTAAATTTCCGCACCACCTACGTCAGCAGGAAGGGGGAGGTGGTGTCCAACTCCAAGTCCATCGCCCTGAACTACCTCAAGAGCTGGTTCATCGTGGACCTCCTGGCAGCCTTGCCCTTCGACCACCTCTACCTCTACAGCGGAGAAGTAAGTTGAGCTTATTTTATCAAAGCAAAGCTCTCATAGAAAAAAGTGAAGAATTTCGGTCCAATTACTAAAATTTTATGTTGAACTTTTAAAGTGAAAAAAAAATTTGACAATGCATATTGAAAATTATAAGACACAAAGTGTGGACTTCGTACTAATTTATTGAGTTTTCTGAATTCTAATATTTTGATCAAATTCTCAAATTCTGTTTCCGAACATATCTATTTTTGAGTTTTCTGAATTCTAATATTTTGATCATATTCTCAAATTGTGTTTCTGAACATATCTATTAATAAATGCATGTGGCAATGTGGTGTCATTTTCAATAAAATTAATAGGAAATATTTTCTTCTTCAATAAATAACATCTTTTATGATTTCTTCAAAATATTGATATTCTCTACCATGTAAATCGTTACCGTATTTAATATATATAAAATATCTAATATCAAGATATTTTAATTCCTTTAGAAATAGTCCTATTTGTGGTTTTAATGACTAAGGTATTATTTTAGTAGGTCGTATAAAAGCTCAATTAATAGCTTTTTTTTCTGAATTTCAAATTTCTTTTCAGAGAACTTCCGATGTTTTATTTCCCCCAAACATAAATATCTATGCAAAGCGCGCACTTAAGTGAGGAAAAACATTCTGAACGATCGAGTGCATATTGTAACATAGTTTCATTCAAAATCATGCATCTAAAGTCGGCACTAAAGTGTGCTCTTTTTTTTAATGAATACCGCACAAGAGTCCCAACTGCTCCCAAACGTGTGGAGCCAGTGAGACTATGCCATCCCCAATTAGGGAATGTTGTGAGGCTGTAGGTATTGGGGAGGGAAGGAGAACGGGAATAGGAAGGTGGGGAAACACCTGGCTATTCAGATCTGGTCACCAAACACGGCTAAAAGCCATTTCAAGCAACGTTTCAACTCTGAATGGTGGTATTTCACCAGAGCGATACTGAGAGTATCTTCCACTCTGGAACGTACCCAAATATTCTATATATTATAATAAAATTAATTAATTGTGAAACAGCACAAATTAATTAAATAAAATTTACTTGCGCACGCCGGGATTTGAACCCGCGACCTTTGGATTCATAGTCAAGAGCCTTACCCCTCGACTATGGAGGCCGTCATTTTAGGAAAAAGCTTTCAAAATTTTGGAAAGGGTCAACTGAGGTTGTAGCAAACTTCTGTTGATCCAGAATGAGAATAAGAAGTGAAACGAACCTTTTTTTAACAATTAATAAATTTTCTCTTTTTTAGTAAAATGCGTAAAGATCTCATTCTTATTATTCAGGCTATTCTCTGCCCATCGCTGGGTAGGTACTTGGTACTATATAGTTTACATGCTGAAATACCCGGCGTCCCCCGGGAGTAAACTTTTAAGGGTATTACCCCTACCCCTACCCCTACCCATAACAGTATACCCAACCAATATACGTAGAGGAAGAGGATTGACACCTTCCCCATTCAAAGTTTGTTTCCTTTTTGCAATTTGACGTGAGTGGTCTCTAAGCCATATATTATGAGCGATCTTTCAGGTCTAGTTGGTGTCATCTTATCTATGTATTAATTGTTTTTGTGTTTAATTCGTGGAACTCCATTTATTTTTATTTTTTTCAATTATGTAAATCAAATTTAATAATGTTATTATTAAGTTCTGCGAGTATTTTTAATTTGTATTATTGTGACAGGCTGTTTTGCCGTTCAAGGCCATTTTCAAACTGCGATTAATCCACATTGTGACAACTTATTTTTATGATTTTATTTACTCCCACCCCATTCTAATTTATATGGGTTTTAAACATATATTATAATAAAAAAGTGGTAAATACAAAGTATATTTTTAATTTATATAATTAATAATGCCACAAAGTTACCAAATATTTGAAGAAATTATATATGGGTTTTTTTTAAATCGTGATTTATTAGCCGTAAAACCGATTTAGTTAGAAAATAATTAAATTTTTAAATTCTGTCGGGTTTTTACATTTATAATGTGTTTCCCCGTATTTAAATGATGGTGTTTTCTTAATTTATTTATTTGATTCATTAAATTTGGTTTACATTAAATTTTAAAATGAAGGTGTCTATGTACCTATGTTTGTCATTTTTTCTATCTTATGTTCGTTTTATTATAGTCTTTACGAAGGAAGGGTACTTACGAAAACCGATCGATCATTATATTAAATTGAAGTAACTTAAAACAAATGTATATGTTTATATTATAGGTATAAATTTAATTGATTTATATTTGGGATTCGTCGTATTCAACCGCGATGAAACTTAAACATCATAAAACATATTACGGAGGCACCACAAAGTGTTTGTTTGCTTCTATGAGAATAGATAATACTAAAAAATTCCCACTAAAATAAAGGCTATAAAATATATCCTACCAGTTATATTTAACATAACCTTTTGTGATAGATTCCTTTTTTTTAAATGTAATTTCCCTCATGTCCGAAAAGTTAAATCTACTTGTCTATCGTCACAGCTGCGGGGTTCTCAGAGCATAAAAGCAATCAACTGATCCCTCCCGATTGTGTCAATCATTTTGAGGTAAACACTTAGTTTACTAACGAAAATCTATTCTTGTTTATTTTCTTATTTGATAAGGATTGAGGATGCTCGAATTGATAGACCGAGCGGTAATATAAAAACCTTTCCCCTAGAAAAATCGATCCAGCTCGCAGATACGTTATTGAGTTTTACAAACCCGTGTAGCCAATCGCAGTTTGCTACCGTAAAACCAATATTTCTAAAGCATTATTAATTTTCAATAACCTGCACAAATCATAAACATTGGAAGAACGGAGATGGTTCTTCGTAAATTTTATATGTGAGGGGGTGAAATGAAAAATTATTTTTCTCTGAATACCGAAAAACATGTACAAGTATTTTCTCTAAGAAGAAGTTTTATAACTCTATATAGTAGTCATGTGAAAGTTTGTTGGTTTGTTATTTTATATTTTTTCGTATATAAGAGTTTCGATTGCCCGAAGCTAGTGAACAAGGGTACTTTCAGTATGAGATGTTTTATTTATTTTTTAATAATTATTATTATGATAATTAGATAATTTACATACCGCCGTTTTTGTGAAAAATCGTGTCAAGTGGATTGTACAAATATTCCTTCCTATTCTCTGTCTAATTATGTACAAAAAGATATAGAAAAACATGCACCTAACAGACATAGATAAACACATTTTTATTAGAAAATTTCAAGCTGGGAAAAGATACAATTTTTACATTAGCTATCTTATCCTTCTTTACTATTGATATTATTATTTATTAGAAAATTACTGGCCAAATAAGAATTGGTATTTATGTGAAATGTGTATATTTTTTTATTATATTCATTGTGTTTGTGTTTATTTTGTAGAACTCCATTTATTTTTTTCTTTTTTAATTTAATATAAATCATAATTAAGATTTTTTTTATATTTCTTGATCATTAACTATGTAACAATTTTTATACGTTTTGTTTGAAGAGTTTTAATCACCGTGTACTTTTGTTACTTAATTTTATTACTGCGGAATATGCACTTTAGAATGTAATGAATGTGACGCACAGTATGTAGGTATGACTACCAGAAAATTTAAAACTAGAATCAGGGAACATGAACTTTGTTTACGAAATAATAACCATTCCGAGTTTGCTAATCATTTATTAGAGCTTCAATAAAAAAAAAATTAAATATTCAAATAGTAATATATATTTTAATTTGTGCACCTTAGAAAATTATAACCCATAATTAATTTAGTAAACAAAATAACAGCACCCTGTAAATCATGTACGTTTTTATTTAGTACATATTAATGGTTTTTGTGTTTAATTCGCAGAACTCCATTTAATTTTTTTTAATTAAAATTGAATGTAAATCAACGAGTAATCTTAATATAATATTAATTAATAAAGCAGGGAAAATTATTTATTCACCATTTCTCAGTATGTTCACATTATCAAAACATAACATAACACATTTAAATAAATCAGTTAAGAAAACATTTTCCTTTTAATACGGGGAAACACATCATTAATGTAAAAACCTAACAGAATGGAGAATTTAAATTATTTTCTAACTAAATCGGTTTTACCGATAATAAAACATTATTTTTTAAAATCTGTCGAAATTAAAATTGTGTGGGAGTAAATAATTCATCACAATGTGGATTAACCGCAGTTTGAAAATGGCCTTGAACGCCGAAACAGCTATCACAATAATAAAAACTAAAGAGACTTGCATAACTTAATAATAACATTATAAAATTTGATTTCCATAATATTTAAAAAAAAATTATTTACAACCACCCAATTTAATTTGTTTTTATGATGATTAAAATGATTTATTGCCAGTGGCAAAACCGATTTACTGAAAAAATAATTGTGACAATAGATTCTCTATTCTATGAGGTACTATGAAATCTGTTTACCCGCATGTTTTCAATTTTTTTTTGCAAAGTTTTAATTGTTTTATAATGACGTGACTGCTAATGACTTACTTAAATGTTTTGGAGATTTTTTATAAAACGACATTAAAAAGCTTGAAAATTCTACATAGGTTTAAATACGACATTATCAAAAGTTATTTATATTTTGTACTCATTTAGTTATTTGTAATATCGCGGACTGAAAAGCTTCTGATTTTTTTAGTAAGAACTCGACTTTATAGTAGTAGCAGTGCGTGAAATAATTTATATATTCCATAATGCATAATTATTTATGTAAGTACGTATCGGCTACCCTAGCTTGCATTTTTTTCATTTACGTATATGATTGTCTGTCGGGGCGCTGGGCCCTAGACCGATTGCAGCCTATCGTGACCTTTTTAAACTGAATATTAATACAATATTTAATAACTGGCAAAAAATTAGTACATTAGTGTAAAGGGTACTTACGGTTTGCGGGAGTTGGTGTAGATGCGTTTCGCTAAGTTTTATTTGCCTTCTGCGGCACTTAGTTTATAATTAGGTAGAGCTGGCGTAAAGACAAATCGATTTGTTTTTGACACTTGCACCGGCGGGAGTTTGGTTTACAATGATGACTTGTCTAAACGCAGGAAGGAACGGGGAACGGGGAGCGGGGGAATCAAATAAATTGCCAGTATATTTAAAATTAATTCCCGGTTAAATATTACACGGAAAATACCGCAATCGTCGTAAACATCGTCCGAAAAAAACGAGTTTTAAATTTAACTCTGAGGTCTGACGCGTCTTTGATCGTTCTTAAATCATGTGGTAGTTTATTAAGAACTTTGGGTTCTGATGCTTCGAAAGCATGATCACCGAATTTAGTATCAAGTATGCGCTTTTCTTCAACCTTCCAATAACTGTCGTGAATTGGTATTTTCAGGAGTACACAGTTACGATAAGTAAGGTTTACTGAGTTTTCATGGGTAACGACCAGTTGTATAATATTTGATCTAACTAATGCACTCATAGCAATAGTTTTTACTTGTTCAGGAATCAGGCCACGGCCACATACATCTGGTGAAACTGACTAGACTGCTCCGGCTTGCCCGGCTGCTGCAGAAGATGGACCGCTACTCGCAGTACAGCGCGATGATCCTCACCCTCCTCATGCTCTCCTTCACCCTGGTGGCCCACTGGCTGGCCTGCATCTGGTACGTCATCGCCGAGAAGGAGAGGATCAGGAACGACAAGGACTGGGACCTGGGTAAGTGAGAATTTATCTGAATAAATCTGTTTTGATTAACCATGCCTCTCCTGCTGACATGGTAACTATTAACATAAATCGCAAATACCACATGGTTTGTGGCTACGTGTCCTTTTTGTCTTTGCGTTCAAAAAATTTATCCAACAAAACGTGTACTCCAGTAACTCAAGTCCATTTTCCTTTTCTTTTTATATCAATATTGACGTTCTAACTTAAAACCAGTATTATTTTAATATTTCAAAGCCCGCTAATATCTATAGCTAGTTAAGTGTCACGTCACTGCAAAAATTCAAGACGTTTTTATTTCTAAAAATTAATTTGCGTCCTTCTGAAGAACACGTTGTAAAATGTCAGCATCTCGTCGCCATTTTTTTTTTTTTTGTATAAGGCAATTCACCCTAAGGAGAGTGCTATGTGCCATTAAAATTAAGCAAATGTTTGTATTTTTATGTAAAGTCTATAAGGGAATAGGAGATCTCAAATATTGAAGTCATTCAAGTCTATGAACTTATATAGAACTGAGAAAATGCGAGAATTGTTGAGAGACAGTAAATATGGGATATTAAGGGGAGATTGGTGGGTGATTTTAAGAAGTAAACGATAAATGCCTTTGAAGGACGAACGATTTTTACAATTAAAAAATACATGGTCAAGGGTCTCATTTTCCGCGCCACACTGGCAGAGTGGACTATCTAGGACATGGATTTTAAACAAATGTGATGCTATAGAACAGTGACCAATTCTCATTCTTGAGATACAGGAAATAAATTTTTTGGATTTTTTCTTGCCGTGGAACCAAGGTTTACATGGGATGTGGTTTTGTATTCCAGCGTAAAAAGCACCAGTTCGGGTTTTCGAATTAGCCCAATTTTCTTTCCAGGAGTGAATCATGTTGGATTTAAGAGTAGGGATGACGTCAGAGATAGGAATTCTAAAATCTAAGGGATAAGAGCCGGAAATTGTTCCAAGTTTAGCGAGAGAATCGGCTTTCTCGTTACCCTCAATTCCTAAATGCCCAGGGACCCAAACCAATATTGTCTCGAAATTTGAATCATTTAATGATTTGAAGGTGTTTTTTATATTACAAATAATATAGTCTTCTGGATAATGGTTGATATTTGAGGAAATTTTCAATACTGCGCTTAGAGAGTCAGTGCACAGTAAGGCTCGACGGATATTGAGACGCTGGATTTGAATTAAAGCTTGTTCAATTGCGAAGCATTCTGCAGTAAAAATAGATATTTCTTTAGGTAATTTATAAGACAGATCTAAATTGAATTCGGGAATATGAACCGCAGCTCCACAATCTTTGTTATCAGACTTAGAACCATCTGTATAAATAAGTGAAAAACCAGGGAACTTGGAAGATATAATGTTTTTAAAATTTTCCTCAACGTTTTGATTAGATGAAGTTAAAATGTTAGTCCGAAAGTCAGAAGTTATTACGGAGGGGAAAAAATTGATAGAATCATATGGGATAGTGAAGATGGGAAGGATAGGATCTTTTTGTAGATTTTGGAGGGAAGAAGACAGTGATTTGTATGAAAGAAAACTTTTTAGAAGGAGAGGAAATCGATTATTATCTGTCAATCTTTTGCCGTTGTTTAAATTATTGAACAAATGATCAAGGCTTTGTTCTAAAGAATGACGCGATATAGAAAAAGATTTCAAAATATATTTATCAGCCAGAAATTGTCTTCTCAAAAATAAGGGGGGATCAGCACATTCTACCTGGAGAGAATTAATTGGAGAAGATTTCATCGCTCCAATAATCATTCTGAGCGCTTTGGATTGAATTCTTTCAAGTTTTTTATCCAAATATTTAGGGAGAGGATCGAAAAGAAATGTACCATAATCCAAATGGCTTCGCACTAGGGAACTATACATTAATTTAAGAGTAGTAGGATGAGATCCCCACCACACTCTGGAAACAGCACGCATCATATTAAGCCCTTTTTCACACTTAGCCGAAATATTCTGAATATGTGGGAGCCAGGAAAGTTTGTGATCCAAAAGTATCCCAAGAAATTTAATTTGCTTAACGATTTGGAGAGGGACATTATCAAAACAGACCGAAAAAGGGGGTATTTTTCTTTTGCGCGTAAAAGCCACTACCTTTGTTTTAGAGGTAGCTAAATTCATTCCATTTGTCAACAACCACTCTTTAATATTATGTAAAGCCAAATTTAATTCCTTAACAGCGTGGGGTAGATTTTTGTGAGTTAAATATATGAGGAAATCATCAGCAAAATAAAGTCGTTTGATAGAAGAAGGGATTACAATGTCTAAATCACTTATATAAATATTAAATAATAATGGACTGATTACGGACCCCTGAGGTAACCCTTTCCATATTTTGCGATTTATTGTTTTTGAGGAAAAATGAATAATAATGGATCTGTCAGTTAGCAAATTAATAATAAATTGAACTAATTTTAAGGGAATTTTAATTTTTATTAATTTTTCTTTCAATACATTAATTAATACATCGTCGTAAGCTGACGAAAGATCAAGGAATGTTGCCAGAGTGTAAGAATTAAGGGACTGAGAAATACGGATGTCTGTTGTCAACACACTTAAATTGTCCATGGTTGATTTCTTTTTCCGGAACCCATATTGATTTGGAGAGATAATTCCTTGATTCTCGACAAACCATTCCAATCTGTTCTTTATCAAATGTTCTGCTACTTTCGTTAAACACGACGAAAGAGCAATAGGACGATAAGATGAGATTTCGGATGGATTTTTCCCTGGTTTTAAAATCGGAAGGATTTTTTGAACTTTCCAGACTTCCGGAATAAATCCTGTTTCGAACATGTAATTAACTAGGGATAAGAAATATTCAATCGACATGTCTGAGAATGCTTTAATGCAGCTATATATTATTCCATCGGGGCCAGGAGAAGAGTCTGTAACGGAAGTGATTACTTGTTTTAATTCACTTATAGAGAAAGGAGAGTCGAGCCAGCTAGAGTGGGATGGATAAGAAATAAAAGAAGGCATTTCGTCACATCTGGCAACTGATGGAGGAGCTATCTTATAAGCGAAATCTTTAATAATTTCTTCTGGAATGTGTTTGGAACGCTGCGGATCATATGAAGAACCGAATTTTTTTAAATTAGACCATACAGATGACTGGGAAGATTCAGGAGACAAGTTTTCACAGAACTTTCGCCATCCAGACCGCTTTTTATTTTTCAAAATACGTTTGGCTTCTGCCTGTGAGCGTTTAACAGAAAGGAAATTTTCGAGGGACATACATTTACGGAAAATGGAAATTGCTTCTTTTCTGGAGTTAATGACAGCAGTGCATTCTTCATCCCACCATGGAGTCGAATGTTTTATTTTAATGTTAACATTGCGTTTTTGTAGTGTTTTTTCTGCAGCTTTTATTACTATGTTAGGAAACAATTCACACTGTAAATTGATGTTAGCAAGGGAGGACTTAGTTGATTGAACAATGGAGTCTAATTCTAAAGAAAAATTTCTCCAATTCGCGTCTTTCGTTTTAAATTTAAAGTTATTGTTTGCCAAAAAGGAATGAGAGGTCGTTAGATGGTGGAAGGTAATTATTATAGGGAAATGGTCACTGGAAAGGGGATCTTTAAGAATGTTCCAAGAACATTTGGGTATCACCGAAGATGAGCAAAGAGATAAATCCACCGCACTTTTCCTATGTTGCGGGGCAGTGAAACGAGTTGGGGACCCGTCGTTTAAAATACATAGATTATAGGTATCCATGAAATCTAATAGATTACGGCCAGAACGGTTTGTCAATTCACTACCCCAAGAGGGAGAATGGGCGTTAAAGTCACCAAGTAACATATACGGGTGACGAATCTGAGACATAAATGATGTCCACTCGTTTTCAACAAAAGTTATAGAGGGAGGGATATATATTGATAATATTGTAATATCATATACAACAGCTGCTACTATTTGAAAATTGTTGGAGAGAGTGTGGAAAATTATTTCTTTAAAAGGGATAGAGTTATGGATAATAAGAGCAGTGCCACCTTTGCCATCCGGTCTGTCATGTCTAAGACAATGATAACCAGGGATCTTAAATTGATACGAGGGTTTTAACCACGTTTCGGAGATGGCAGCAACTGAAATGTCATGTTCATCAAGTAACTGTACAAGTTCAATTTTGTTGGAGAATAGACTTCTACTATTCCACTGAAGAATTTTTTTCAGTTTCGGATACATTGGGAAGACAAGAGAGTAGAGATTTAATATAATCGGCAGCGTTGGACGGTACATTATTGTTATTTGAAAGAATAGTAATTAAGAGGGTAATTAAAGTTTGAATAAAAGAGGAATTTTCAATCATGACTTTAGGGAAAATATCGTTAGAGGGACAATTTTTTAAGGCATTCCCATTGGGAACCTGAGATTTATTATTCCCATTCGGGTTAAGTAAAAGATCATCATGTTGTTTTTTATCAAAAGAAGGAATAAATTTAGGTTTGGATTTTATTGGTTTAAAAATCGTTTCCCTGTGGGAAGATGATAGAGGAGATTTAGGGGAAGAAAAATGAAAGAGAGAAGGGTTGGACGTTATCTCTGCAAAAGATTTTTTTGTAGGAGGGAATAATTGAGACGCCTGAAAATAGGAAATGTTTTCTGAAGCCATTGATTGCTTGATATTTCTCTGTCTAGATAACTCTGGACAGGCCACACTAACAGCGGTATGGTTGCCCTTACAATTAATGCAAATTGGGTTTTTTGTTGTATTTTGGCATTGTTCAAAAGAGTGATCCTCACCGCAATGGAAGAAGCGAGGAGAGGAACGACAAATTGGTTTTGAGTGACCAAATCGGCAACAGTTGAAACATTGGATTGTCGGGAATCTGTATACTTCAACGGGAAGAGCGTTATAATAAATAAATACTCGGGATGGTAAAGTTTGACCTTCGAAAGTAATAACAACGGATTGAGAAGGTTTCCATATAGTGGTTCCAGTAGATGTATCCTTGAAATTCAAACGACGTACTTTTAAAACTTTAGGAGTTCCTTGGGAATCATTAAGAGCATCAACTATTTCCGTTTCTGAGAGGTCGCTCGGAATACCTCTTACTCGGCCCATTCTGGTTAAATTGAAAGAAGGAATGAAAGATTTGAATTTATTATTTGATAGCGAACCTATTTTTTTAACGAAATCATTAGCTAATGAGGCCGATTTAAACTCTATGGATAGTTTGTATCGGCCTTCCGGTTTGATTGATCCATTTATAATACCAAGGTTATTATGTTTTGAGCTAAAAATAAATTTACCGAAATCCAGGGGATGAATTATTTTTCCCTGTTCAGTCCTTTGGACATTGACAATGAAAGGGGCTGATGCGTTAAGAGAATATGTTAATTCAATAGATTTTTCGACTAGAGGAATAGCTTTATTATGGGTTTCATGAGAGATTGGGTCTTCTTTTGATTTAGAAAGAGATTTAATTTTGGGAGGTACATTAAGACAAAGCGAAGGTCGTCGTTTTCGGGAAGGAAGAGTAATTGAAGTCTGAGTATCGTCAGTATCGTAGTCGTCGGAGATATTAAATATGGACTGAGGGTCCGGTGGTCGGTTCTCATCCTCCTCCATATTTAATAAAACGGAAAAAAAATTTAATTAAAAATAAAAATTAAATAATATAAAGTCAATTAGATTGACTGTACACTCGACAATCGTAAATCAAATAGTCAAACAAATATTAAACAAAAATAGAATGTAACAATAATTCTTATCTGTGCAGGACAGGAAGACAGGAAATCACAAACACCGCGCTGGCTCGAAACAAGTACACACACAACTGTTCACCTTCGCGGTCAGGACGGAACTCATCTCGTCGCCATTATTTTTGCAGTGTAACAAAGTCTAAAATTGCGACTATACTCGTAGCTGCGGTTTCATAAATTTTTTCCGTGTTTCCAATATTCCCAACCTCATTATTTAGGTTATGTCAATACGAGAATTAACTTCACCATACATACAAGTAATTAAATGGTAAATTCATAGGAGGCTATAATTAAACGTAAATGATAAAATTGTGTACCTATTTTGAAATTTTAACTCCAAGAAGGATGCAACAATTACATTTAGCTGTCAATAGTTGTTCTGTTTCGTTCCTCATTATATTAGTCAAAAACCAATTATATTCTGTTCACTGCTTAAATAAAAGTGTTGTGTGTTGTTCCTGGAGGATTCTTCACCCCTCTGGTCATCCAGGAGCCAATTTTCGTACCTGATTATCAGATATTTATACACTTTTCTACTTAGCTGTCACTTATCACACTTATTGTTCTTCTGTATTTGTAAATAATGGAGAATATTCCGGAAAAGGTTCCTTCAGGACTCCCTAGACAGCCTCCAGATCCCCCTCCTGACCTTCTAGATGATAATACTTCAGAAATTTCAGAATGAATCTGTCATAGTAAAGTCCTACAAAAAAATAAAGTTTAGTCCATCTCCAAACATATCCGACTCCCCTTCAACTTCGCAGTCCCCAGCCCCAGCAGCACTTTCAGCATCTCCTCCAACTAATTTCTACTCTATTAATTGATAAACTAAAGTTCTTAAAAACTTAAGACAAGATTTTTGTGCATAGCGCAAAGGGTAATAATTATTATTTTTATAAACAATAATTATTAATCTAAAACACTCATCCAAATTGAAAAAACCTTCCGAGCAAAGATAAATGTCGCTGGCAGGACTCGAACCCGCACCCTTCTAATGTCCGGTTAGATGCTCTACCGTTGAGCTACGTCGGCTTATCGCAAACCTGCCAAGTTAATCAATATATACTAGTGTTCCATTCAATAATTACTGTTTTTATTATATTTTCACCTGTAAACAACCAACTTTATTAGTATGAGAGAGGCTTGTAACGAAGGGTGCGGGTTCGAGTCCTGCCGGCGACATTTATCTTTGCTCGGAAGGTTTTTTCAATTTGGATGAGTGTTTTAGATTAATAATTATTGTTTATAAAAATAATAATTTCTACTCTGTTCATGCTCGTGGCCCATATATTGGGTAAACCCTAAAAATCGATCAAGGAAAAACTATTCACCCTCTTGAATTTAGTAAATTTCTAACAAACCCCAAAATTCTTTCTATCAAGCCTGGGGTGTAAAATCCGAGGGTCATTTTCGAATCTCCGTTGTATTCCTCACAGGGTCAGCCGTCATTTATTAAAAATATTAACATTTCATCTAATTCCAAATTCAAGGCATGCATTCCTACATTTCATGTAACATGTATGGGCCTGGTCAGAGGTATCTAAATCGGTATTTCCAACCCAGAAAATTTATCCTCTCTTTCAACCCACCAACATGAAGGCTAAATTACAAGGACTCCTCTGAGAGCATAATTTTCTGGAAACTGTCCAAATCTGTCGTGATCACCTTTAAAGGTGATCACTCGCACGTGTATATATTTTTCAACTCATTACCGGTTGAAATTTACACTTATGTGTAAATTTACCCACCACACAATGTTTCAATTGCATGCAGATCTCCGCCCAGATGTTTTAAATGTGGAGAAAGCCACACAGCTCACGGAATGTCCTTATTTATTCCAACCCAAATGTTTTAACTGTTCAGGATCTCATACAGCCATCAAATTTTCTTGCCCAGAACAATCCCTCCGAAAAAAAAATTAAATTTTCTGTGTAACCTAACATCCAACCCTATCCATTCCACAACAACAACTTCTTCTCGCTCAACTAAGTTATCATACAAAAACCCTACCCCTAAACCGACTCCTGGATATGATCAACAACAACACAACTCACTACTCTTAATGCGTCACCTCTTTCAACTGCCGAAAATGGTTGTGCGAACAATTCTAATCCACCCTCAACGAACTCTCCCTATCGTTCTGAACAACTCTCCCAAGACTGTTCTTCATTTATTCAAACCCTTATTGTGTTTCTAATTGACTTAATTTCTTCTCAAACCAATCTACCGTCCCACGCTGCTTTAATTATTACCACATTAAAATCACTTGCTCAAAATGACACCACAGGACGTCTGAATACTTAAGTGGAATAGCAGAAGCGCCATCTCCAATAAAGATGACCTGACCCGCCTTCTGCATTTACACTCAGTATCGATTGCTGCCGTCTCTGATACTTGGTTTAAGCCAGCTCACCTCTTCAAGGTGAGTGGCTACCACTGTCTGCGGGACGACCGCATTGATGGGATGGGCGGTGCGGCAGGCCAAACATCTCGAATTCATTAAACTACGTTTCTTAACCCAGTAACTGCAAAAAATACCCCTAGTACATAAATTAACAATTAGTAATCTATGTTATACGAACTAAAATTCTTGGGAAACTTAATAAAACATTATTAAATACGATTTACATTAAATTTCTTTAAAATGAAATGAATTTCGACGAATTAAACATAAAAACAATAGTATGTTATTGCTAATAATACGCGAAATAATTTCGTACGCCAGCTGCCTTCTTCGGAGCAGTATAACAACTAAAAAAAGAAATATTGTGAAAACAAATGACACCTGGAAAATAATTTTAAATGGAAGCGTCCTTCTTTGGCCCAATAATAGAAGCGAGAAGTATATTTTGATCATTACATTCAGCATTTTAAATTATGCGATTTTCTATTATTTTGATAAATCTTAGTCGCCAAACCGCGGCTTGCCCCCTTGAGTGCAGCTCAGCCACAAATGTGCGCGACCGACACCCTGTTCGTCCTGTCGGTTGGCCTCACAGATCATAAAATATAAAGAGATATTCATAATTTTTACAACGGAATCCAATGTCGCCTCTTCAAAAAACGTTAAAAAAAGAGAAAAAATTGCGAAATGTTGAATTATTCCTTAATCATATGATCACTTGAAAAAACTAGCATTTGCTATTCTTGCCCTTTTCTGTTCTGCATATTCATGCGAACAATCTTTTTCAAGCATGAAACTTATCAGGAATACAATGAGAAATCGTATAATAGATGGTGATCTGGAATCATGCTTAAAATTAAAAATAACTACATACAAACCTGACTTACCCACACTTTCCAAGGAGATGCAAAGCCATTGTTCACATTATGTGTTTGTCCGTCATTGTCATGATATCTTACTTACAATTTAATTTTTATCAATATTTTAATTAAGACTTAAATCTTTAATCAAAGTTAATAAATAATGTAATACATATATAGTTTTAAGTTCAACAAATTTGGCTCTCAAAAGAAATCTCTGTGGATATTTGGGTCTGTTCGCTAATGAGTTTGTCGACCACTGGTTTAGGGTAATAAATACTACGATCATTCATTATAAACACATTTATTGCTAAAATTGATCAAAAATATTCATAATTTAATTATTTATTATGTCTGAAAAGTGTGGAAAATAAATTTCACTCAATAGTTCCCACCATACAATTTCTTCAGTGAAAAAAAATTAAACTTACCTTCGAGAAAAAGGCGCAGCCTGCTACTATGAAGACGAACTCATTGCTAAGGAAAAACTCAAGGAAAGCATATCATGCAGAAAACTAGCGCAATGGGTCGGCACTAAAATGAAAAATTTGTTTGAAGTTGGACTAAATAAATTGTACTCTTTGCTTCTATTCTAGGGGTTTTTTTATATGTCCCAACTGCTCCCAACCGTCTGGAGCCAGTGAGACTATGGCATCCCCAATTGGGGAATGTTATGTGACTGAAGGCATTGAGGAGGGGAAGGAGAAGCGGAGGAGGAAGGTGGGGAAATACTTGGCTATTCAGATCTGGTCACCAAACACGGCTAAAAGCCATTTCAAGCAACGTTTCAATCCTGAATGGTGGTTTTTCACCAGGGCGATACTGAGAGCATCTTCCACTCTGGAACGTGCGCAAATATACTACATATTATTTTTAATTAATTAATTGTGGAACAGCACAAATTAATTAAATAAAATTTACTTGCGCACGCTGGGATTTGAACCCGCGACCTTCGGATTCGTAGTCGAGAGCCTTACCCCTCGACCATGGAGGCCGTCAAAGGGGTTAAGGCAAAACCGGAAATCTGTTCGTGTATCACAACAATAATAAATTTTAAAATCAAATAAAGCGTTAGATACGTTACATAGGGAGATCTGAAATAGAAAATACACACTAACACCGAAACTACTCAACTGCACTTAAAGCACCTTATCTTACTATTTTTTTTATTTTTTTAGCAATCACATCAATTTAATTTCATATTTTATATTGTAAATACGAGAAATCCCAGGGAGGATATTACTATTTTTTATTAGTTATAAAAAAATAAGAAAACGTTATTATTATTATGTAAACTTTCAAAGCTTTTCTGAAACATCTCGGTCAACTTCCCGTCATTATCTTTGGAGCTTACAAATAAGGATGTTTTATGTATTGTTTGATTCAAGTTTATCAATAGTTGAATTAGAAAAATGATTTAGAAAAAATTCAATTAAAACTCTAGCAAAGTCGTGTAGAAAAGTATTTCAACAAAGTTTCACAATAAAGTACAAATATGATAATGAACGCAATGAGGATACTTTTCCATTCCCGAGAATTTTACTATCAAATAAATTCAGTACAAATGGGAATCAGCTATGGACAGTTCACTGTAAGTTTTAATCCGATCCAAATTTGATTGCAAAGTTCCCCTGGGTACGGAGCCAATGGGGGGCATGGGACGCAGGAGTTGAATTAACATTGCTTACATTGCAACGCAACAAACTCCGAGGAAGTTCAGGCTACAAACTTGTACGTATCGCATTACCTCAGGACTAAAGCTAGCTTTACACAACACTTATTTCCATACGGATCCCCATATGAAATCTATATCGAGACCAGTATGGAAAATCTTTTCTTTACACAATCATTATTTTCATACATATACGAGTATGCAGATATATTTGCGTTTAAAGATGAAATTATATTTCGAAATAGTCTTTTTTTTATTTACACTAGAAAAAAAATTATCAAACATGTATTTATTATACATAATACATATATTGTTTTTTTTGTTGCCTGGTGGGAATTTCTACCAACCAACCCTTAGGGAGAAAATAAACATAGTATGGTAATATTGCAGCGTGCAGTGTAATTTTTTCACACGTCATGTGTGAAAACAGTTAAACAAATTTATTATTAAGTATTTTAGAATTAATGTTTCGAGTAGAAAAGAGGTGAGGGGGGGAGAATCGGAGGGCATGGAAATTAACCGTTATTATGCTGGTGGAAAGAATAAGAAACAATGAGAGAGGATTGCGAACGTCAGAACGTGATGCATGTACTGAAAGTGAATGAGAGAATGATGTAAGTAGGTGGTTGGGAATCGCAAGGGTTCTCTCACCACTTGAACGAGGAGAGAGATTGTGTTAGATAATTAGGTGAATGAACACTCTTTAAAATATTGTAGAGAAGGGAAACTGTTTATATTTTGAGTCGTGTTTTGTTTGATGATACTCAATCGTCAAAAAATGGCCACCACATATAACCATAGATCGCATTAATGGGAGTTTTTTTACATTAACTCTACACAGCAGCCCCTGGGTTCTTGGAAGGAAAGGGGTATGAGGGTTGGGTAGGAGCCTAGTGGTCAGTGTGTCAAGGAGAGACGGACGTATTAATCTATCCCTCCTACTGCAGTGTAAGGCGATGGGTCGAGAAAGTCTGGCTGGAGAAGTCAAGGAGTTTCTGAAATCATTATTAAGTAAATGGTTGTAGCTAGATTGACAAATGAGATTAAAAGTTGCTAATCTGTGTACATTATAATGCAATCCGTCTTTCTTTTTGTATTAAACTCAAACATTAAGATCATCATAAAAGTTCACGAGCCATATTCTTAAGGGAGGAACAGCTTTTCAGCCTTTTTTTAAATGTCCTTACTAGTTTTTATTGAATTTACCGCTAGAGATTCCTTACAGATAAATACAGAAAAACCTAGATTTTGACCAAGTAAGTCACAATATTCAAAAACACCCGTTTCTGAAAAATTTCCCTTACGTGGTTTTAATTTTTAATTTAAATATTAAAATTCGATCTGTATGAAAATCGAATAAACAATCTAATCTCCTTTAATGGAAGCAATCTTCCCAACAAGCCCTCCATTGATATGCTTGGTGTAACCTTAAGTGACCAGCTCAGGTATGGGGCTCCATCGAAGCCAGAGTAAAGTTAACCTCTCAGAAGCTGGGCGTATTCTACAGAGCCCGCAGATACTTTAATAATACACAACTGCTGACCCTGTACAAATCGCAAGTGCGCCCCACTGTAGAATTTGGCAGCCACCTCTGGTCGGAAGCCCCAAAATATCTGAAAAAACCCTTGGCGGTCCGTTTGATAGATTAGCTGATCTTAACAAACGGACTGCAATCTTTGGTGCACAGACATAAGGTGGGAATGCTTTACTTGTTGTACCGATATTTTAATGGAAGATGCTCTGAGGAACTGGCGTCATTGATCCCTTCGGCATCGGTGCACAGTCGATAAACACGCCAAATGCGCGCTCATCATTTGCACAAGGTTGACATTTTTCACATGTCAACGGGTCGCTTCTACGACTCGTTCTTGTATTCAACAGCTCAGCTTTGAAATAATCTGCAGGCCTCTGTGTTTCCTGCATCCTACAACAAGGGTCTCTTCAATACCCAAGTTCACTTCTTCCTATCCTCTAAAATACCCTCCACACAGCATCCCCAAAGATGATATAGGTCTTGAAGGAAACTATTTCCCTCAGTGCCTCCCATGTGGAGTTACTGTAAAAAAATAATAATTTTACTTAATATAAAGATTACTAAATGAATCTACCGCTTTGGAAGGTACCGCGAATACGAGTAAAAAATAAGTAAGAAATAATTTATAATTATTTCTAATATATGTAATAGTATTAGGTATATGAATAGGATTTTTTTATTAAAAATAATAGAGTAAAAACATTTCAACAAGATATCTAACTTTTCCTAAATCCCTTATTATTCTCCGATATTCTGCTTTCAATGGCATTCGTTTCATGGGATTTAAGTATTTGAAATTTTTCGTAGACATAAATCGAAGAAGCCTCTCGAAAAGTAAAAAAAATCGCAATCGTTAAATTCATTGTCCTGGAGTCAAAGGATTAAGTTGGGTTATCGTATTTTTGCGACTCATGCTTTAAATAAATTATTTAAAAGCTCTAGAACTCGCATTTTTTACCGCAATTAAATAATTACTTTTATTTATTTTCTTTGAGACATTTACATTTTTAAAAGATGCGTAAATATGTATTTCAGTGTTTCTCAATATGGAACGATCGCCCTCAGAGGGGGATTCAATTTTTTATTTTTTTATTTAATATCAACGGTATAAATCGTTTTAGAGATTCCATATAAATCTTCAAGTGTATTGGAGAACTTCGTAAACAACCTATTTGAAAATGGGTTTGAACGCCGAAACAGCTGACACAATAATAAATAAAAACAACTGAAATTCTTACGTAACTTGATAATAACATCATTAATTTTGATTTACTTTAAAGTTAAACAAAAAAATAGTTGTATGAATTAAACACAATGACAATCTTACAGCATTAATTTTATCGATCTATGTTAATCGCGTAAGCGCGAATAGTATAAATGGTAATTTCTCCTCACATGCAAAATAGTTTGCAATTCAATTCGTACCGCGATTAACATACTGTGTCCTTTTTACGTGTGTTCAACTATCCTGTTTTATCAGCGCGGGGTGTGCGATATCAATAATAATGTCTTAGATCCGACTCTACTCAATAAAATACTTTCAGTAGGTCGTCCAATCCATTAATAACGGAAGTGGCTTTTAATGTTTCTAGGATAATAGCTAATCGAATTTTAAAATATTGAACGATTTTCTTTCTGTTTTACGAAATATTACACTGTTTTCCACCATACTTTTTAGTATATTCAATGTTTTGAATCAGCTATCCAAAACCACAAGTGTTTTACACGTTCTTAATATTTCAGGGTGGTACAAACAAACACACTTAGATACTCGTATATGACCTCAAACAGAATCTGTGTTTGACACATTTTAAAGGATTCCATTTCTGTAAATACCAAAAAAATCCTTTTAATATTTTTTTTCATATCTTCGTTAAGATTACAGACACCCCAATTTTTTTTTTAAACTCCAATAAATTTTTGGGATAGAATTTGAGTTCCGTCAACATCCAAGCAATTTGTCAGGGTTCAGTGGCCGACAAAGATCAGAAACCGCTGGCTTAGAGAGTGCATTTTTAAGTAACCATAATTTATTTTTCTTCCAGAATGTTTTAAGCATATAATTATTTATGTTTAATTTTAGTACCGCACAAGAGTCCCAATTGCTCCCAACCATCTGGAGCCAGTGGCTTTCCCCCATTAGGATGTATTTTGTGAAACTGAAGGTTATGGCGAAGAGAAGGAGGTGGAGAAGAGGAAGGTGGAAAAATACTGCTGAAACCATCTCAAGCAACGCTTCTATTTTGAATGACGGTCTTTCACCAGGGCGATACCCAAAGTATATATCACTCTGGAACGTGCCACAAATACACAATATATTATTTTAAACGAATTAATTTTGAAAAATCACAAATTACACAAATACGCCGGGATTTCAACCCGCGACCTCCGGATTCGTAACCGAGGATCGTAACAACTCAACCACGGAGGTCATCAAATAATGAGAGAGGCGAGAAACACTGGAGTTTTGGATAGGTGTTAATCTTCTTTTTCTCTATTATATAAAGAAGAATATCCGAAAGGCGGTGTGTGTTTTTTTTGTATACAAATCTACAGTTTATTCCAAACTTGATTAAATTTTGCACACTTAACCTTCGAAACAAGAAAAAGATCACTGTTTAAATGATATTTCGACAACCACCCCCATCCTCCTTTCCTCCCCTTAAAGCAGAATGTTAGTATTCCTTAATGAAATTTTTTCCACTTTACCTTCAAAATAAAAGGGAAATTACTGAGTAGGGGTGGGGAGTAGGAGTAGGAGTAGGGGTAGAATTAGGGATTACAAAAAAATCTCCAAACTATTAATAACCCCTTCGGCTAGAAGTTGCAGACAAATCACCGAAACCAGCCACTTAGATACATTTCATTGTACTTACGTTCTTACATTAATTCTTTACCTTCTCTGAAACTACCATTCAATTATTAGTCCCTATCAAACTAAACGCAGTTTCAATGTGGACAAGTTAAGGTTAAGGTTTTGTCTTTGACTTTATATTGGCGTTTCTCCAGATATTTTACGCTGACAATAAACAGATTATTATCATAAAATTCCTCGAAAATGGTATGTAAATATTTAAACCGTCACCTCATTGATATTCACCGACCTCTTCGAGTATGTTTTTCTATTCATTGTGTCACTAGGGGTTATTCTTTAAATATTCTACTCTGTATTTTTTTCACGCATTTTTTTTAAATATTATCCGAGCCGAAACTTAATTGTCTTTTGAAACACTCTTGACTGGTTCAGACATACATCGTGTACTCTTTTTTAAATGGGAATACCGCACACAAGTTCCAACTGCCGGAACCGTTGTGGCTATAGCTTTCCCAATTTGGGTACGTTAGAAGGCTGAAGGAAATGGGGAAAATAAATACATAAAGAAGAGCCTGTGTTTCGAATTTTTAGTCTTCTATTTTATGTTATATAGAAACTTAAAAAGGGACGGTTGCATTCAAGAAAGAGTATACCTTTTTTATGATATCTTAATTTATTTACACGATTGTTAACAATGAATTTCTACCGACTGAGTCTACATCCCAAAATACTTGCTGGCTATTTTGTAGTAAAAAGAGAGAGATTAAAGATTTTCAGTACCATTTATAACTTAGATTCCGCTTGCATCTGTCGGAGAGGGGTTCAATATATTTATAATCAATACTATGGCTGGTATCTGTATTTTTGATCTATAAGCTATTTGTTTGTTATTTTACACACAAATCTTAGTTGCTAGAAACTTTTACAGCGTAACTAAACTTTTTCTTTTTTTTTATTTATTACCAGCTGATGTTTACCCAGCCTTTCTCTTGTACAATAATTGATTTGACAGCGAAAGTAACTATCTCCGAATAAAGAAACATTCATTTGAATATTTTATTTCATTCCAAACGTTTGTTTCTTCAAAACATATCTAAATAATAAAGTTCTTAAGTAGGTACCTGCTTGTGTTTTCCATTTTGAAAGTATTCTACAAAAAAAAAACTTCCTCTTTTGAATATGCAATCTGTGGCTAACCAGAGTGTTATATCTATGGGCTAACCTAAATAAAACATGGCGGGTACAATGTTTTTCATACCAATTTTAAAACGTTATGGCAACTGTTTTACATATTGGATTTCATTCAAACTACTTCCTAAACCTTCCCGGCACTATTAAAAGCAAATTGTGCGATTTTCAGCGAAACCGGTCCAGTGATTTTCGAGAACATCGAGGACAAACAAACAAACAAACTTACATTGATTTTTATATACTCGTATGTACCTGTTCATTATTTTTTTTTTTTTAATATTGCGTGAATTTTCAAAAATTCACTTTATTTACCCAAAATTTACGAATTTCGAGTTTTTCGAGTTAATATGAAAATTCGTGTTATTTTTTTTTAAGTGAGACTATGGCATCCTCAATTGGGGTATATTGTGAGGCTGTAGGTATTGAGGAGGGAAAAGAGATCGGGAAGAGGAAGGTGGGGAAGTACCTAGCTAATCAGATCTGGTCACCAAACACGGCTAAAGCCATTTCAAGCAACGTTTCGATTCTGAATGGTGGTCTTTCACCAGGGCGATACTGACAGTATCTATCACTCTGGAACGTGGTGTAAATATACTACATATTATTTTTAATTAATAAATTGTGAAATAACATAATTTGATCGAATAAAATTTACTTGCGCACGCCGGGATTTGCACCCGCGACCTCCGGATTCGTAGCCAAGGATCGTGACCACTCAACCACTGGACCGTTAACTTAAATGTAATTGCCATTCAGTTTGAAATGTTTTTTCCGCATTTATTTATCGGAACTTTACAGTGTGTACATAATGCTAACTAAATTGTTCATGTAAAAGCCAACAAGACTAATGCAGCAAAGAACTCCAAGTATTCGCGCGATTACAACATATACCCACATCGGAAAATTACTGCACTTAGATATTTTTTAATGATTCTTTACTAACATAGAAAAAAAATTTTTTTAGCGTGACATAAATTCATTTAAAACTGCACATATTTTTTAATAAAACTTTTATTCATGGTCAATTCAAATTCGTGAGAATACATTTCTTGATTTCTTAAATTTCTTCTAGCTTCTCCGCATCATCTTTTCATACACTTTCTTCCTTTTTATTATTATTACTCACACCTACACGCATTAGTTAAGAAGCATTCTCATCCCAGACAAAATTACTCATTATTTATTTTTTTATGTGACACCTCACAAGAGCGCCCCTCTATTTGCAGAGCACGTGCAGGGTAACCATATCGCTATCCAGTTCGGCAACGTTGTGAGGTGAGTTGAGGAAGGGGCTGCAGGAAGGGATTTGTTAATGCGGGCTTTGAAGAAGCCCGCATTAAATGTTAGAGGAAAGACAGATGCTGGTAGCTCGTTCCACATACGAGCCGATTTCCACAAAAACGAGCCGGCGACACGACCCGTTCTCATGAAGGCGACATCACCGTGAACGGATGTTTCGTTCGTGTCCGTCGAGTTTCTAGCTCCTTCGAGCAGTCTCAATTGAAATATCTGTAGAACAAAATCAGCATACCTGCATTACGTCTGTGTATCAGAGATGGTAGTCGGTCTGTTAACAAAGGTTTGCCAATCAGACGAACCGCCCTCCTTTGCACAGAACCAAGCAGGTTTATCAAGTATTTGGGAGCTCCAGCTCAGAGGTGACTTCCAAATTCAATTGTTGTACGTACATGCGATTTGTATAGTATTAGCAGTTGATCACTACTGAAGAATCTGCTAGCCAAATACAAGACGCCCAGTTACTGGAAGCCAAGTTGTTCATAGAGTAAGATATTGTATGAACATACGTAATAGGCAGTAGTACATAAATTTTAATATATATACTACATTATTTGTAAAAAAATGTACTGTGTATATTTACACTTTGCAAATAATACCGCATCCTTAAAACTCCATAACTTCATCACGCCTCAAACGCGACGCTTAATATTTGATTAAATCTTGTTATTTAAAATTATGAATAATGATTTCTTCAAAACGATTGGTAACTTTGTGGCGTCATTATTAATGAATAATGGCCTTGACTCGCCAGAGCCCATTAATTTTATAAACATTCACATACCGTCAAGACCAACCCGAAAAACCGGGACCAATCTTTGGATAAATTCTCCAATTCCCCGTATTTGTGTGCAATATAACGCACAATTTCACAATATCAACATTCTTCACAATATTTTCCCTTCCAAAATATCGAATCGAAGTAATACTTACGACCACAAATTGATGCACGAGTATAAAATTTTACTTATTTATTAATTAATTTTTTGATACATACATTTACGCAGACAAGGTACAAAGGTTATAAACTTTTTTTTTTCCATATACATAATTTTTTTTATCTAGAGAATCTCCTGTCCCGATCCTATCTTCCTCTTCCTCTCCCCCCTTCCTTCTTATTTCGTTTTTTTTTTCTTTATCTGATAAGCTTCATAAATAAAACATCCGTATTGAACCACTGTTAGCACAAGAAACTTTGTTGGCTTACCTTTTGTTAAACTTCATTTGAATATATATTTGTATTAAAAGCTGTTTGTTTCTTACAAATAAGTAAATGTCTAAAAAAATAAATATCGTAACGGGTTAATTAAATAATACACACTTTGTACGGAGAACACATTAAGTCTTTATTTCGGGTCTAATCAATTTACAAGATAATTAGCAATACGACAATATATCAATTTCAACAACAATGGGACATGTAATGATCTTAATATCTATTTGTAGGGGTTCACTGAGAATCAGGTTACACCTGTCTCGGTCCTCCCAAAGGGAACGTTATCGGTTCCCTCCACCCTCCGGTTTACTGATAACCAGGATATACCTGTATCTGTCCTACCACCAGGGTTCTAATGAGTATTCTTCCTACAGGTTATTGAACTACAAGCAGACGATTGACTAAGCGTCTCTTGTGTCAGTCCTGCCAAAGGTTTATAAACAGTACTCTCCCTCTGGGTCACTAATCTCCAAGCAGACGATTAACTAAGAGTCTCTTGTATCAGTCCTGCCAGAGATCTTTTAAAGGATGCGTGAGGCGCCGGGAATTTGCTCTCTCTGCGGGTTAGCTGAACTCCAAGCAGACGATTAACTAAGCATCTCTTGTGTCAGACCGACCGAAGGTGGCTGAAGGGTGGGTTAGGCACCGGGAAGTAACTCGCTCTCTGGAGCTAAAACATGACCTTTTATAGGTCATCACAGATGTGACATCCCTTCCATGGGATCACATGGGTCACATCTCTAAACCTGAGCGGCGGGGGTGAAAATCTAGCCAATAACTACCCTCGCCCTAATTAGTAAGAGACGAAGCGATGCGGGAGTGAGAAAATATTCGAGATCGAAGATAACGATCAATATGCACAGAAATATCCCTATTACTAGATGGTTTGTTATATAAATAAATAGATAAAAAATAAAATAAAATAAAACAGAAAATTTCAAAAACGTGTACCTTTCAAAAAATACAGAAAGAGCAAGTACGAATTCGACAAAACAACGTTAATGAATTCTAATACATTACTTAGAAACCCAATAAACAATTATACATATCGATTATTTGTCTTTATTTGTTATTTGATGGAATCCAATCAATCATTAGGTCAATATTGAAGCAGGTACCACGGCCAGTTCATATTCCGCTAGGATTTAGCACAGTGTTTCTCAACCTTATTCATTTCTGCCAAAAAAAAAATTTCCCGAGGGAAATTTTTTTTTCATCCCCCACAGGGAAAGCGCCGCGGATTTCATTTCATTAATTAAATTCATCAGTCCTCCACCGCCCCCTTGTAGCTTCTCGTCGCCGTCAAACGCCCCCAGGGTGGCTATACCGCCCTCCTTGGGAATCAGTGCTCCAGGCTGTCGAGTTGCAAATTATTTGCAACTTGACAGCCTGGAGCCTACAAACACACGATTTAACTATAAACTCAATGTTGAAATTTTCCTTAGTGTTTTTTTTTTTCATTTTTTTTCCTCGGAAAGTCAGGGTTGTAATATAAAAGGGTGATAAACACTTTCAGTGTCGCCCTGGTGGAAGACCACCGTTAAAAATCGAAACGTTGGTTTAAATGGCTTTAGCGATGTTTGGTGACCAGATCTGAATAGTCAGATACTTCTCCGTCTTCCTCTTTCCCACCTCCATCCCCTCACCACTATCTTCAGTCTCAAAAAATACCCCCATTTAGTTATGCCATAGTCTCACTAGCTCCAGACGGTTGGAAACAGTTGGGACTCTTGTGCGTTACTCATATTATTAGAACCGAAACTACCGACACAAAAATTGTAATGTATATATGTATCTTTAATGGCCTGTAAAAATCGACGAAATATTAATAATGGTTTTGGTTGATTGTAATACTGCCAGATGGAAAGGCTGAGGATATTGAAAGAGGGGTAAATACAGGAAACTCTATAAATAGAGGACTGAAGGCCGTTAGCGCTAAAAAAAACTGTCGAAAGAAGCGAAGCTAGCAGTCCACAATGGAGTGCTGATGCCAACAATGGAAGTGGGGCATGGAACTGGCAAAGAAAGGATGAAAGTAAACTGAATGCTGTAGAAATGAGATCCCTGAGGCGTATGTGTGGTTAAACTATGTATGACCTTGTGAAAATGTTAAGATTTGCAAAGAATGCAAGGCTGGTTTAGGCGTGTAAAGCGTATGAACGAAGAAATAAGTGTAAAGACGAGAATGGAAGAAGAACCCGTAGATGCGAGAAGAAGACATTGCACGATCAAGTGCGCCAAATACTTGAGTCGGGCCATGTCAAGAGTCAGAATAACAGGAGAGTATGTATGAGACGATGTATGAATATGAATAAAGCAAGGAGTGTGTGCCAAGACCGAGTTGTCTGGTGGTCCGTCCTCTCTGCCTACCCCTGCAGTAAAATGGTGTGAGGGTTAGTTAGTTAGTGATGCAGGCTAAAATAAGGTTTAAAGAGAACAAGGATAACTAAGCACTTACCGAATAATTGACCTGCTCCCATGAAAGTAGTTTTGCTTCTGGCGAACGAGGGCACTAAATGACTAACTGTCTCATTACAGTTTTACCATTCATAGTGTTGGTTAGGGAAAGTACGAATTGGACAAATAGAATTTCAGAACTTAACAAAATATTTTTTTAAAGTTGACAAATGCGGTGTTTTAACAACATATGTAGCTAATATTATTTTTTACTGATTTACACATTTCCCACGGGGCGTACGCCCCACATATAGAAACACTGATTTAGCAGATGAATGAAAGGAAACATTTGCGAGATTGGATTGTAATCCAAATCTGTAGATAGTGAGATGAAATGTGTGGCTTATGGCATTGTTTGAGTACAATGGCGGTGATGGCTGTATATTGGACTATACAACTGGAAAGTATACAGCAAGATCACTTATAAATGATTGTGATATTTTTCCTTCCAAAACGAGTTACTTGCCATCGAAGGACCAAAAATGATAGCATGCACAAAGTATGACCGATAAGTCGTATTCTATCTATAGGAAAATTCGACAAAAATATTTGAATAAGTTTTGGTATTCTCTGGTCGAAGTGTATTTAGAAGTTTATCTGGGTGAAGGTGGTTTTTTTAACTCTATATATAAAAATGAATGTTTGTCTGTCTGTCCTCAATTTTCTCGAAAATTACTAGACCGGTTTCGCTTAAAATAGCACAGTTTGTTCTTATTAGTGGCGGGAAGGTTCAGAGAGTAGTTGAATGAAATCCAACATGTAAAACTGTTGCTATAACGTTTTAAAATAGCATGAAAAGCATTGTACCCGCCATATTGTATTGAGGTTAGCCCATAGATAAACCACTCTGATTAGCTACAGATTACATACTCAATAGAAGAAGGTTAGTTTGGGTAGAATATTTTCAAAATGGAAAACAAAAGTAGGTAACGTAAAGAACTTTAGTATTTATTTCAATTTTAAAATCAATGTTTTATAGTAAAGATAAAGTAAAGGTAAATCAAAGATAGTAATAGTCGTCACAAGGCTTTACTTTCGCCTACAATTCAATTATGGCACCCAAACGATAAGCAAGAATTCACAACTTTATAACTTTATTCCAAAAAAAAAAACGTCTCGAGCAAGACCTGGTACGCAACAGCCAGTTATTAAATAAAACAAACACATTGTTTTAAACCACTATTTTTTTAATAAATTTATCACTAACCGGTTTCGTTTTAATCCAAGTGTTATCAGGGTAAAATTTTAAACTGAACATTAATACATAGATTGAGCATATATAATTTAAAGTGAGACATAATACAAAATAGAATAAGAGAGAGACACAAAATGAAACATTTAAACTATGAGACAGAGATATCTTTACATATAATAGATCGTTCCTGCCACTTTACGTGTCTGCACTGCGCGGCGCTGGTAGATGTGAATCGACCTTGAAACTTCTAAATTACATAATCTACTATTCTTTTTATGTGACACCTCACAGGAGTGCCCCTGTACTCGTATGTATAGAGCAAGTACCGTTTATGTGCAACAAAAACAGCGTCGGTGACAGCACTGATCCTTGAGGTACGCCAGCATTAATTTGATACGGAGAGGAACAAGAACCGTCAACTGCGGTTTGAATAGTTTTTCCTTAAAGGGAGTCCGCGATTCAAATTTGCGGGGTTAGAGGTGGATCCCGTAAGATGGCAACTTCCCGACAAGTGCCCGATGCCAGACCCTATCGAAGGCCTTGGAGATATCTAATCAAATAGTTTGGGTCTCTCCGTAACGCTCTAAGTACCGCCCTCCAAACATGCGTCACATACCCAATATTTCTATGTGAGAGTTGTTGTCAGAAGGTATCTCTGGGCGAAGTGTCTTTAGACGTCTTTCTGGGCGAAATATCTTCAAAATATCTCTGGGTGAAGTGTCTTTAAAAGTGCCTTTGGGGAGTTTCTCTTGATCAAATTTCTTATAAACGAGGATGCAAAGCGTAAAATAAAGGTTTTTTAGAGATTTTTTATTGTAGACACGAAGTTTCGCGAAGTGTCTTTAGAAGTTTATACTTGCTGGAGTACCCGGCATTATGCGAGTTATGAATGGTTTAGATGAAAGTTTTGAGATTGTGATGAGTAACCCCTACCCCTAACCCTACCCAATATTTTTCTCCTATTTAGAATGTCCATTGTGCAAAATTTCATCATAGTATCAAATTTCTTCTTTAAGAGGTTCGAAAAGGAGATAGTGTTGGTTTTTCGAAATCCTGTAGGGAATAAACCGTATAATTCTCACATGGTTATGAAAACTTTTTAACCAGTGTTTAGAGGAGGGTTAAACATCATTAGATTGGGGGAGGGCTATGATCATGCCTCTATACAAAAGTAAAGGGTCACGGTATGGAACGTGGAAATCACAGGGATATCAGCCTGCTAAGTTCTGTTGGAAAGCTGTATGATAGGATATTGATTGAAAGGGTATAAACGAAAACAAAAGATAAAATATGGGATGTGCAAGGCGCATTTATGAGCGGAAGGGGGTGTATTGATCAGATTTTCTCGTTGCGTATGCTCACAGAGAAGTTTCTAGCAAAAAAACGAGAAACTTTTATGTTCCTTTGTAGATCTATAAAAAGCATACGACAGAGTTGACAGGAAAAAAAATGGAAGGTACTGTCCAAGTATGGAGTGAGTACGAATCTCATACAGGCAATCGCGACTCTGTACGAGGAAAGCGTTGCATATGTTAGTAAGAGAGAGTACGAAAACAGTGTGCAATATAGTTGTGAATGACGAATACTTGGAGCAGGTCGATGAGTTTGTATATTTGGAAGTATATTTACGAGAGATGGAAAGACTGATAGGGATATTAAAATAAGGGTAAATGCCGGAAACTTCATTAACGGAGGACTGAACGCGGTTGGCGCTAACAAAAAGTTGTCCAAAGAAGCGAAGCTAGCAGTCCACAATGGAGTACTGATACCAACCCTGGTGCATGGCAGTGAGACATGGAATTGGCAGAGGAGGGATAAAAGTAAACTGAATGCCGTAGAAATGAGATTTCCGAGACGAATGTGTGGTAAAACAATTTATGATCGTGTGAAAAATGTTGAGATTCGTAAAGATTGCAAGGCTGATGTAAGCGTAATGAGTAAGATTAAGAAACGGACGCTTAGATGGTTCGGGCATGTAGAGCGAATGAACGAAGAAAGGAGTCTAAGAAGAATGTACGAGTATGACGTGAATGTGGATGAAAGAAAAAACTGGCGACGCCCGAGGAAGACATGGCACGATCAAGTGAATCAAATACTTGAGTTGGGCCATGTCAGAAGTCGGAATAACAAAAGAGAATGTATGAGGCGTTGTATGAATGTGAATGAAGCAAGAAGTGTATGCCAAGATCGAGTTGTTTGGCGGTCTGTCATCCCTGCCTACCCCTGCGGAGAAACGGCGTGATTTAGTGGCATGGTTAGTAAGTTAGTTAGTTACAAACATATAAACACCGCCCGTCGGATATTCTTCTTAACGGGCGGTCCGTTTGATAGATTCACCTATCTTAACAAACGGATTGCCAACTTTAGACCACAGACGTCAGGTGGGAATGCTGTCCTTGTTCTACCGGCATTTTAATCGAAGATGCTCTGAGCAACTAGCGTCATTTATCCCGTCGGCACCGGTGAATAGTCGGGAAACACGCCATATGCGCGCCCAACATTTGTCAAATGAGAACGGGTCGCTTCTACGACTCGTTCTTGTGGTCAACAGTACGGCTGTGGAATGATCTGCCGGCCTCTGTGTTTCCTCCATCTTACAACATGGGTCTCTTCAAGACCCGAATTCACTCCTTCCTATCCTCTAAAAGACCCTCCACATAGCATCCCCAAAGATGATATAGGCCTTGAGGAAATTATTTCCCTCAGAGCCTCCTGTATGGCATTACTGTAACTATATATATAATAGAATATGTAGACATAAAGATGTTGCGACAAGCCTCTTAGATTATTTTGCTATTCCTGGATATACAATGATGATGCATGTATGTAGGTAAACCCCCTCACACAATAAACACAAAAAGGGTGGGGGTGGAGTACACTAGACGTCAGAAGAATAAATGAAAAACTGAAAGGGTCCTTCATGTTGTTGATATATAATATGACTGTAATCAACATGATAGATCGGGGAAGGGTGTTCACTACCATAAAAAGTTCATAAAGTTGGCTTTATGTTGTTTTACTTAATATATTTCATATTTTTTCGGGTACCAATATGAAATCAGACAATCTCTTTTTATTGCGAATTCGTATCGTAACTCGCCTTTTTCATTTCGCTCCTCCCCGGGGTAGTTAGAAACATTGATTACTTACTGAAAGCAAAAAACTGACTAACCATAATGATTTAATCGATGTGTATCCAATGGACATCTTTTTTGTTCGTTTGTCGAACTAAAACCATACCATACATACATCTTCTTCCCCTTGTCCTACTCGAGTCGGGGACCCATCGCATCATCAAGGTACCTCCAGGCGCCCCTGTCCCGTGCTACGTTTACGGTATCCGTCCATAGTAGGTCTAGCCTCTCCACGCAGAGCCTCTGGAGTTGCTTCTCCCATCTGTGTCTGGGGCGGCCCAGTGGACGTCTTCCCATTGAAATAGCACTCCACTTGACATCATTAACACGTGCCCAAGCCACCTCAGTTGCGACTTTTCTATGAAGAGTAATAGTGGTTCGATGTTAAGCTCCTCCCGGATCATCGAGATTCATTCGATTATTCGATCCCATCTCGTGACTCCTGCAACTCCTCTCAAAAATCTCATTTCGAACGTGTACCCTCGTTCAACATCCAGATCTTGTGACCATTAGCAAGCGTGGGACGATACACTGATTTGAACACTGTCAACTTTGTCTCGATACTTAGCTCAGATCTCTTCATCATTGAGCTGTAAATAGGACACAGCATACCGCTTGGCACCCCTATTCTACGGTCAATTTCTCCGTCTTGCCGGCCATCGCTTGAGAATTCTACCCCAAGGTATTTAAATTTGTCAACCTGTTTCAACTGTGCCCCGTTAGCGAAGATGTTACACTGAGTTTGGTCTCTTCTTAGAACCATAACTTTCGTTTTCGCGGTGCTCATCCACATTCCTGCCGCCGTGCACTCGTCAATGAAACAGTTATACCAACTTTAACGAATCTAAATCAAAATAAAAACCTTGCGCAAAACGAAGGCATATACTCGTATGTACAGTCTGACATTTATATGTAGACAGTAAATGAGGGCGCTGCGATTGTTTAAAAAGTTTTAATTGACAACGCCAAGTTGGCTCACAGGTAAATTAAAATAAGTTTAAGAAGACACAATGCTCCAAGTGCATAATTTTTCACTTTTACTGAACGCTCTTTTGAAATTTGTGGTACTTTCCGAAAGGAGGTGATTCAATATCATATTCTAAGACAATTTTATATTAAAACTTTTTTATATATTTAACGCTTTACAAGAACGATTATTACATGGGAAAGCGGATTTTTTATATTTCTAATTTTTTGTTTTTTTTTTATATGAATACCGCGCACAAGAGTCTGGAGGCAGAGAGACTATGGAATTCCCAATTGGGGAATGTTGAGGCTGAAGGTATTGGGGAGGGGAAGGAGAACGGGGGGAAGAGGAAGGTGCGGAAATACCTGGCTATTGAGATCTGGTCACCAAACACGGCTAAAAGCCATTTCAAGCAACGTTTCAATTCTGAATGGTGGTCTTTCACCAGGGCGATACTGAGAGTATTTTCCACTCTGGAACGTGCGCAAATATACTATAGATTATTTTTAAATTAATTAATTGTGAAACAGCACAAATTAATTAAATAAAACTTACTTGCGCACGCCGGGATTTGAACCCGCGACCTTCGGATCTGTAGTCGAGAGCCTTACTCCTCGACCATGGAGGCCGTCAAAAATGAATTTATCAAAATCCCTTTACATTAAATATTAAATAAAAATAAAAAAAAAACAATTTTTAATTCACACATCCTAATGTATATGTAAACGAGTTATGTTGTTTTGGATAATAAGTTGTCAAAAGAAGCGAACCTAGCAGTCCAAAATGGAGTGCTGATACCTACCCTGATGTATAGTAGTGAAGCATGGAACTGGCGGAGGAAGGATGGAAGTAGACTGAATGCTGTAGAAATGAGATCTCTGGAGCGAATTTGTGGTAAAACCACGTATGATCGTGAGAAAAATGTTATTCATGAAGAATGCAAAGCTGATGTAAGCGTAATAAGTGTGATTATGAAAGATACGCTTAGATAGATTTAACGTGTAGAGCGAATGAACGAAGAAAGGAGTGTCAGGAGAATATATGACACGAATGCGAATGGAAGAAGAAGCCGGAGACATCCGAGGAAGACATGTCACGATCAAGTGAATCAAATACTTGAGTCGGGCCATGTCAGAAGTCGGAATAACATAACAGAATGTATGAGACGTTGTGTGAATGTGAATGAAGCAAAGATTAAGGTTGTTTGGCGGTCCGTCCTCTGCCCACCTCGACAGTGTGCCCAAACGGCGTGATGATTAGTTACTTAGTTAAATGTTTTGGATTGTTTCCTTGAAACGAACATTCAACGTCGAAAGTGAACATATATTAACAATTCAATTTAATATCATGATCGACTAGTTTCGGATTTACTCTTCCTTCGTCAGAACTATATTATACAATAACTAACACAAGATACAAATTACTGACTCATACTCGTACATAAACATTTAGGTATTGAAGTGGCGGGCGACCAAAGTGGCAGAGGTAATTTAACGGGTTTTCAGAAACAGAGCGATTCACTGGAAATAGGACTATAAGAAAGATTTACTTGTTTATTGAACATGCTAGAAATAATATTAAGGGATTTTCTAATTTCAAGTGCTTCAAATAATCTAATTATTTTACCTTTATTATTAAGGTGAATAATAAAATAAAATAATATTTAATAACAATAATTTTTCACAGTTTGCCAATTATCTCATCACATTTTTAATAAAGATAGAGGGGTTCAAATTATTCGCAGTAATAATAAAGCTCCTTCTCGAACACCTAAATATTTATGTATGTCTCTTATTATTCGAGTCCTGATAGCCTCCATACAAAACTCTGGAAAAGACGTACTAATTTGGATTCCTAGAGATGTTGGCATCGTGAGTAATGACATTGAGGATTTCTTGGCAAAACATATAACCCCATCATTTCCCTCATAAACCACAACCCCTTATCTGGCATTTTTTCCATCCTTAAATATGGTAAAATCCCACAATATTTGGCAGAGTATTGGCACATTTCTAGTCAATTCAAGGGAGCCTACTATACCTTAATTCAGAAGACTATTCCATCAAAACCCCGGTTTCAAAAATTCCCACATTTTCCAAAAAAAGAAATTTCATTTCTTATTCGAATGAGAATAAGTAACTACAGTTCAATTTTTTAAAGAAAATTAATAATAACGACGAACAAACTTAAATACCAGCATATTTCGTTTTTTTTTTCTAAAGTTAGTTTTCATGGTTAAAATAATTTTCAATTTTTCAATCGGTGTGATTAGTTTTGAGGTTAGAATATCAAATGTAAAAATAAGGATGACCTTTACCGTACATAATTTTATATTTTATTCGTAGCAAACCATAACTAAACGTAAGTAAGCAAATTATATACCTTTTTAGAAACTTTAACTCAAAGAATAATAATAGTATTGAGCATCAATATTATCATACTATTCGTATTTGTAATTAGTTTGCTCATGAATACCCTAATTTCTTTCATTAATATTTTTTTTATATTGAACAATTATAGAGCTTAAAGTCGCCCAAATTAAGATTAAATTACCCTAAAACTAAAAAAAAAATCATATTTAAAATGCAAAACAAAATCGAAAAATAAAAATTTCCATACTAATCCAAAAACAAAATGTGCATGTGACGTCAGATGTTCCAAATGCGATGGTACCAACATAAAAATGAGATGATTTTTTATTCAGTTTTAAATAACGTTTCACAAATTCTACGTATAATTAGATATATAAAGAATCAGCGTTTGTTGATCTACTCGTATATACATATTCTTAAAGCTATTATATTTTTCACTGCAGTTCCTTATTGGGCATTGCTCCGTTCTCTCTCACCTTTTTGAAACACACGTGCTTGACTTCCCAAATTATACTTTCTGTAGTCTATAAGTAGGAACATTAGATCACATATTTTTTAGGTATCCCTCTATAAACAAATATCCTCTCTTTTTTCAAGTCCTATCTAAAATTGCCTCCTCTCCATCCAGTAGCTCATCTCTTCTAAGTCGACTACAATCTTCCATATAATTTTGAAATTTGCCCATTTAAATAACACTTGTAGCATTTCCTGCTATTGTTCGACTGTATCTCAGTATTCGTGAGTGAGTCTGATGGATGAAGTGCGGGAAGGTTGTGATACAGTAAATAAAACCCTAAGGTAGGAAAACATAGTCTTTATTGACTATACAACCCCAATTATCATGGTAGAGGAATAGAAGAGTGAAGAGTAGGAGTAAATTAAAAAATAACGGATTAAAAGGATAAATGATGGCTCTTGTGGTCAGAATCTTCTCCTCCAGCATAGACGGCCTCCATGGTCGAGGGGTAAGACTCTCGACTACGAATCCGAAGGTCACGGGTTCAATTCCCGGCGTGCGCAAGTAATTTTTATTTAATTAATTTGTGTTGTTTCACAATTAATTCATTTAAAAATAATGTATAGTATATTTGCGCACGTTCCAGAGTGGAAGATACTCTCAGTATCGCCCTGGTGAAAGACCACCATTCAGAATTGAAACGTTGCTTGAAATGGCATTTAGCCGTATTTGGTGACCAGATCTGAATAGCCAGGTATTTCCCCCTTTACCCACCTTCCTCTCCCCCTTCTCCTTTCCCTCCCCAATACCTTCAGCCTCACAACATTCCCCAATTGGGAATGCCTTAGTCTCGCTGGCTCCAGACGGTTGGGAGCAGTTTGGGACTCTTGTGCGGTATTCATATAAAAAAATAAAAAAAGGCAATGCCGCTCCAGTCCTGATGTTCACCGATTCCCACGGTCCATGATGCGAAGTCCATGATGACTCCTCGGAAGCGCCATCCGCCACAGCTTCTTCCGTGAGGTTCAGGCAATAGGATGTATGAATGCTACCTTATCCTGTGTGGTCGTCGATGCAGCAGCTACCCCTCGTGTCCGCACATTACTCCGCAGGGATTCCTCTCCAAAGCACTAGGCACGCGTGGTTAGGTTTCATCACCTACAATTTGGCCATCATTAAACAAAAAACATACCCACTTCGGGTAATTAATTAGACACTCTCCGGCGTCAAACGAAACAGAAACTTAACATAACTCCTCCCAAAAAAACACGTCGAGCTCCCCGCCCGTATCAAGTTATGTCTGCCGCCATCTTGCCCAGCTGCCTCTGCCGGATCTCCCATCCATCGACACCTCATGAAATTCTATCATAGACAATTGTACTGTAGCATCCACATCAGGGACAACAATTATGTTACATTACAATTCTATCACAGACAATTGTACTGTAGCATCCACATCAGGGACAACAATTATGTTACACACTATTACATAAATTCGCCTTCCCTCTCTCCATAATTTGAAATAATGGCCAAAAAAAAAAAGTTTTTATAGTATGTCTAATGTTAGTTTTAATTTAGTCCTGATGAAACTGGTCGATCATTATATTAAATTGAGTGATTTAAAACAAATTAATGTTTTTATTATATCTATAATAAGCCACAAAGGAAATGCTTTTTACTAATAGATAATTAATATCATTGTCTTATTTGGGGCCCATGAATCTAAGGAGTTTAAATTCTGTAATAGAGCACTCTTCTTGAAAGTATTTGTTCATTTATTAATTGTTTTTGTTTAATTCGTAGAAATCCATTTATTTTCTTTTTTTTATTTAATCTCAATCAAATTAAATAATGTTATTATTAAGTTCTGCAAGTATTTTTGGTTTTTATTATTGTGACAGCTCAAAGAATATATACAATATTATAAAAATAAAGCACTTCTTCAAAATTCGCAGAACATCTCTTAGTGAATAATCACGTCCCGCTTGACAACAACGAGCCTAACCCTTACATATATAAAGATAAGGTCTTAGATTAAATTTACTTGAATAATTAGAAATTAATAAACGAACTAATGATCCTAATATAACATTAATTAATAAAATTACATACTCACCGCTTCTTGGTATGTCCACATTATTAAAACAATATAACACATTTAAATAAATCAATTGAGTAAACATTGTTATTTAAATACGGGGAAACACATTATAAATGTAAAAACCTCAGAGAATAGAGAATATTAATTATTTTCTTACTAAATCGGTTTTACCGATAATAAATAATTATTTTAAAAAACGTGTCCAAATTAGGATGAGGGGGAGTAAATAAAATCATATAAATAAGTCGTCACAATGTGGATTAACCACAGTTTGAAAATGGCCTTGAACGTCGAAATAGCTGTCACAATTAAAAAACTAAAAATGCTTGCAGAACTTAATAATAACATTATTAAATTTGATTTACATTATATTTGTTCATTGACTATACCAGTAAATATCACTTTAGAATACAAAAACTCCGGGTAACGACAAGAACGGAACGCTTGTAGCCTAGAAACCCAAAAAGCAAGTAACCCATCTACAAAAATAAAGCATAAACATCGAGTTAATCTCAATTGAACGAGTATCGACAAGTCAGAATGTAAAAATTCACGTTATTTATTCGACTTCTCCCAAGGAAACATAAATTCCCCCTTGCGCCAAGTCTCCCTTCACACTTCATTTATCATTCTCCCTCCGTGTGTCTGCTTCGCTTTTCAGATCGCAATTTTCAGATCACACTTTTCAGTATACGCTGTTTCGACGGAGTTTTGCATCCATCGCAGGAAGAAAAGCGTTGGTTTTTGTTGCATTTCGCTGGTTCTGGGAACTGGGACGCTGTTCCGGTAGGGAAAATTCATCAGTCTTGTCGTTCTACCGGTGAAGTGATACAACTTGTTTTTTTTTTAATATAGTATGCATTACTTTTTATTTTGTTACAGATACGAGATATTGTATTGACTTTATGACTCCTCACCAGTCACTAACCAGATATCCGTGCCGGGGAGAGGTTTTTATTAATTAATGAGGAACTCCAGTTCAATCATTCCTTTTTTCATTTTATTTTATCAATAATGACGTTCAAACTTAAATACCAGTATAATCCTTTTTTTTAAAGTTAGTTTTCACAGTTAATATAATTTTGAGTTTAATCAGTTTTGAGATTAGAATGTGAAATGTCAAAACAAGGATGAACTTTACAGTATATAATTTTATATTTTATTCAAAGTATACCATAACTAATCACGAGCAATAAAATTATTTACCTTTTTAGAAACTTCGTCTCAAAGAATAATAATAGTACTGAGCAATATATCCGTATTGACAATTGGTTTGCTCAAGAATACTGTAATTTTTTTCATTAGTAATAGTTTTTTTTAATATTTATTAAGAATTATAGAGCTTAAAGTCACGCAAATTAAGTTAAAATTTCGCCAAAACTAAAAAAATACGTATTTAAAATACAAAACAAAATCAAAAATAAAATTGTCCATACTAATCCAAAAACAGAATGCGCACGTGACGTCAGATGTGCCAAGTGCAATGGTATCAACATTTCTTAATCACTTTTATATAACGATTTATAAATTCTCCCTATAATTATGTATTTATATATACTATATATATCAAATTTTATGTATTCAGAATCGTTTGCTGATACATATGAATATATATACTTTTCACTGGAGTTCCTTACTGCGTTTGTATTTTTCCTTCGGTGATTGTTATAGATGTTTTAGGAGGATTTTATAACGCCCACTAATAATATTAAATTATTGTCATAAAGATTAACGACAGTAGTGTATGGGCGAATATTTTCGACGGCCTGCATGGTCGAGGGGTAAGGCTCTCGACTACAGATCCGAAGGTCGCGGGTTCAAATTCCGGCGTGCGCAAGTAGTTTTTATTTAATTAATTTGTGTTGTTTCACAAATAATTCATTTGAAAATAATATATAGTATATTTGCGCACGTTCCAGAGTGGAAGATACTCTCAGTATCGCCCTGGTGAAAGACCACCATTCAGAATTGAAACGTTGCTTGAAATGGCTTATAGCCGTGTTTGGTGACCAGATCTGAATAGCCAGGTATTTCCCTTTTCCCCACCTTCCTCTCCCCCTTCTCCTTCCCCTCCCCAATACCTTCAGCCTCACAACATTCTCCAATTGGGAATGCCATAGTCTCACTGGCTCCAGACAGTTGGGAGCAGTTTGGGACTCTTGTGCGGTATTCATATAAAAAAATAAAAAAAGAAAGATTGATAGGTCCGAAAAGTGAAAAGTCTCTCTCTCTCTCTCTCTCTTCCATTCGTTAACTCCAAAACTATTTTGGTTACTTTTGCAAACATTGTTTTATAAATTTAAGACCCACAAACTTCTACCAGTCACAATGGCACAAAAAATGTAATCATTTTGTAACTTTCACTATTATCGAAAAGACCTTCTTTTAACTTTTTTTTAACCGTTTGTATTTCAGCTCCGTACCACTGAAAAGCTCTGTATCCCGTAGAAACCCTGACATTCCAATAAAGTCATGATGACGAGCTTTCAGGCGGAGTGCTATCCCCCATAACCGACAGCGGTAATGAGCAGAGTCGTGTACCTACAACTAAACACCTACTTTTTCCATGTTAAACTACATATTCTTGACATATATTATTAGAGATTTTTGCTCAAGCAAGAAACCCTTACAATCATGCATACGTACAACATACTAACTTGCCAAACATTCACCACTAAGTGTGAAAAGGAAACATAAGGTTGATGTGATTTTCGAATTTGTTTGTTTTGAATTGCAATCATTTTTTTTTATTTTTTTTTTTCAAAAATGACGTTCAAACTTAAATACCAGTATATTTAGTTTTTTTTTTCTAAAGTTAGTTTTCAGTGTTAAAATAATTTTCAAAGTTTCAATTTTTAAAAGCACGCTAAAACACTCCAAATCTATGACCGGTCGGTTTTGATCAGTTGTGAGGTTATAATATCAAATGTCCAAACAAGGATGAGCTTTACCGTACATTGTATTCATTGTAAACCATAACTAAAGATAAGCAATAAAATTATATACCTTTTTAGAAACTTTAACTCAAAGAATAATAATAATATTGAGCAGTATCATTATCATAATATCCGCATTGATAATTGGTTTGCTCATGAATACTCTAATGTCTTTCTTCAATAATAGTTGTTTATATTGAACAACAATTATCGAGCTTAAGGTCACCTAAATTACGTTTAAATTTTACCAAAACTAAAAAAAATCATATTTAAAATACAAAAAAAAAGTAAAAAATATTTTTTTCCCAAACGTTCGAGTTGGGAGGTTGGTGGATAGTGTGGTCATGACATAAAATAGATAGAATGAGTAATGTGGAGGTTCTTCGTCGAATGGCCAAATATTGCGAAATAATACTAGATTAAATAAGGGAAAAAGTCCATTACTTGGCCACATTATGAAGAGCAACAAGATTACTATATTAAGAATCCAAAGGAACTGGTAAAGGAAAATATCGCATCTCCTGACTTTGATACTTACGTGACTGGTAAAACACAACACCGCTGAGTTGTCCTGGGATATAAACTGACCTAATAATAATTAACCTCTGGTTTGAGGGGGACAAGAGAAAGAAGAAAGAATTGGCCTGACCCACACTCAAAATTCAGCCTTTCATGCATAGTACAAATATCGCAAGTGGTAGCGGTTCGTGGCCTCATCTCATTAGGAGTAAGGGAGAAAAAAAATTCTAATCTGTTAATCCTATGTTGGTCTTTTCCATAATTATGTGTATTTTCTCCTACATCTGAGGATTTTTATCATATCACTGCACCAGAGATTAGCGACCAAGCAACAAGATACAATTTGGCGATTGATTAAAATGTCTGTGGCTAATAAATATAATACTGTAGGTTATTAAAAATTCGAAAAACATAAATAAAAAAGTAACTTCTTTTTAAAACTAATTTTAACAACAACTTAAATCATGATAATCACAGAAAAACTATCGATTCTTGAAAAATACTCTTCCGTATCTAGAAATCTGGTTTTTAAAAACCCCATAGTCGCTGCGCACTCGGGCAGCTAACAGATTCTATGGTTTTGCATGCTAGCGCGGTTTGCCACGGGTATATTTTGTATGACTAAATTCTTAGAACAGAAAATCCTATATGTGCTGACTTCTAAACGCACGTATGGGATTCATTTCAGACTAGCTCTCGGATAGTATTAAAATGATGGCTTTTACTAAAATTAAAAAAAGATGTGCTTAAGGTTAACATGAATATAAATCATAAAGTACGCCTTCTTAAACCAATGTTTCAGACAGCTGCGTAATGATCATATGAAAGCAAATGGGTGGCGTGTGTTTATTTGTGTATCAGTAAAATCATGACATAATAGTAAATATTTTTTTATGAGCTACACCGGTCGTTTTTTATAAATAACCTTCAAAGGTTAGTTCGATTATCCAGAACTGTATTGATCCATCCAGTTTTCCTGGCCGAATGATTAATTTCAAACGCCTCTGAAATCGGATGACCTCGATTGGTTAACGAGGATCGACCGTAAACTACGGTGACATTCATTCATTAGTAAACCCATCACTAACCAGTGCTGTCATTCAACGGGTTTCTGGAAATCCATTTGTGCAAATTTAATATTCTCCGGAAACTTGTTACTAAATTTCTTCATAACGTAGATTTAGCTGCGCAGATAGTATTTCTTTACTTTCTTATTCGCCATCCTCATCACAATATTATTTTTCTTAATTTTTTTTTTATTTAATGTAACTGAATCAAATTTAGTAATTTTATTATTAAGATTATTTTTTTATTGTGACAGCTGTTTCAGCATTCAAAACCATTTTCAAACTGGGTTTAGGCCATGTTCAGACTGCTTATTTATATGATTCTATTTACCCCAACCCAATTTCAATTTTTATGGTGATTAAAATGATTTATTACTGGAGAAACCGCCGAACGGCGAAACATCTGTCACAATAATAAAATCTAAAATACTTGCAAAACTTATTAAATAACATTATTAAATTTGTTTTACATTAAAAAAAAAATTAACCACCCGTCCTTAAGGGTCCAGTATAAGACCACGTACTCATCGCCGTTAGGTATTTTAGCCGCCAAACTCGATAGAACGGAGCACCGCAAGCCGCCGACTTTTTTGGGGGAAATGTGGATAATGTAAAACACGCCCGCGCCGTATTGGCAATTGATGAAATACAAAATAAAAGACATTTGCTGAATACATTTATTATTTATTCAGTGCATAAAAATAAATTAATAGAAGGTTGACAAACTTAAATTTGCAGTCGGACAAAAGAGGAAAAGCGAAAGTACAAAGTTTATTTTTAATTCACAAAATTTACACCGCCGACTATATGTAAGTAAAGTATGTCAATCTGTTGGTATAGGATAAGGTAACTTATGAGAATATGCGGATATTAGGAAAGTAACACATTGTTTGTTTTTTAGTACCTACATAACATATTAATAATTGACAGTACCTATACATAGTGCCTTTTATTTTTATTTTTTGTTACTATTAAGTGTTTATTTCTTCACAATTAAACAATCTAACGAAGCGACCGCTGAAATTGTGCAATTTGACGTTCAAGCCGAGTTCAGTGCATCTCATAACATCCTTATTCAATTTTTAACGAAATCGGCAGAGAACTCAGGAAATTCAAAATGGCCTCTGAAATTATGCAATTTGACGTTCAATTCGAGTTCAGTACATGTCCAAACACCCTAATCCCGATTTTGAACGAAATCGGTAAAGAACTCAAGAAATTCAAAAATGCCACCAAAATTATGCATTTTGTCGTTAAATTCGAGTTCAGTGTACCCCTGAACTCCATTGTACCCGATTTGATAGAAATCGTTTAAAAATTCTAGAAGTTCGAAGTGTCCCCTGAAAACATGTATTTCAATAATGTTATTATTATTACCTTAGTCGTTTTTTTTTCTTCCAGGAAACAGGTCTCTTATTTTGTATATTATACACATGTCTGCCTTTATTTTTTCCCATTTTGAATAACTAAAAGAAAACAATTTATTAAAAGACGATTTCAAATAAATTTAGTTGGAGAATAATAATGATTTAATTTCTGCTTACCCCGATCGAATAACACCGGTTTCCTCAGCGTTCCTAGTACTAATCAAATTAAATATCTCGTAGCCGCGTATAAAATAATGACAGTAAATACATACGTGCTCTCGCCTCTGGAGTCAGCTCGTGAATGACCCGCTCTCGCGAAATCTCGTGACCAGCGCGCGGCGTATTTTTTCGTATGGAATTTTATATGGCGCCATAGAATAAAATATTTCATAAAGTTTAAGTGAATAACAGTAGAAATGTAGGTACTTTGTAGTATTTCCAATTAACTCAATCGGTTGTTAACCTTTATTAAAGTGAGATTATGGAAGGATTTTTATTAAAACTGTTTGCAATATGCATAGTTAACATAACAGTGAAGGCACTTTTAGCGTTTTTTTTTATATTGCAGTACATATTTCATATAGAATGGAAAGCATTGCACTTTAAGAATTGTCGCCATTCGGAACCTTAGACATTTTCCTAACCACTCGTATAGAATTTACAGATACATTATTTGTTATATTTTTAACGTTAGCAACCCGCAAAGTGACGTTTAGCGCTATCTTTGAGTCTTCGCCCTTAACATCGTTTTTTTTCATTAGATTTCGCAATAATAATACGTGTTTACAATAAACCGGACAAAATGTTTACATTACAAATTTCGTTTAGTATTTTACTTTAAATACTAAACGAGATGACGCAGGCACAAACCTGACATATATGAATGTTTTGTGGGTTTCGGATATATATTTTTTTTGTGCCTGAATGTACGGGATACGACTTGTTGCGTTCGGGCGATAATATAGCGACCGTATAACGTACATTCATATGGGTAGGGCGGTTAAGTTGAGTTCTACGAATTAAACACAAAAACTAATTAATATTCTCACAATATTCCCCAGAGAAGGTTGATATAGTTCCACTAGCTCAGTGGTCGGCTAACTTTTTCACCGAAGAACCAAATATGTACATTACAACGATTAAAAAATAAATTTGAAAGCCAAATCCGTTTATTAATTTAGTAAACCTTTATTGTAATTTTATAACATCATTAAATTACGGGTACGCTAAATAAAACTTGATTTCATACTAAATAATCATTTTATTTGTTGATAAAAAATAGTATGAAAGTAAGGTATCCATAAATTTAAATGACTGACAAACACTTAATGCGAACAATGTCCTTGCATCTCCTTGGAATGTTTGGGTATGTCAGGTTTGTATGTTGTTGTTTTTTTTTAATTTTAGGCACGATTCCGGGTTCTCATAAATAAGACGACTTCTTGATAAAATTCATGCTTGAAAAAGATTGTTCGCATGAATATGTAGAACCGAAAAGGAAAAGAACAGCAAGCGCGAGTTTTTTCAGCTGATCATAAGAGTCAGGAATACTATTCCAGGCGTTGAACATGATCATGTCTTCCTTCTCCAGGTCTTTCAAAGCAGACCACTTGTGTTGTGAACAGTTCATATTTGTTCTTTTCCAGTATTTCCAAATCAACACAAAAACGTTCAAATTTAGAGCTCCATAATTCCTTGCTTTTAAATCCAGCAATTGTATTTGCTGGATTTTAATTTGCGCCTGCTGGTGGATATTTGTGCCAGAGCCGCACTTAATGGGCCAAAGAGCCGCATGCGGCTCAGGAGCCGCACTTTGCGTACCACTTGCACCAGCTCCGTAAAAACTCGTGCGGTACCAATAACTTTTTTTTCAAATCAAAATTGTCAAAGACTCACAAATCCCTCAATATTTCATTATATTTTAATTAATTGGACTATTGAATGAAAACAAGTGACAGTCTCAATGGTAACATTATTAAATTATATTTACATAAATTAAAAAAATAATAATAATAATAATTTAAAAAATCTATGAAGTCAATCACCATATATTTTTTTTGGTTCCGAGATTGAGCCAAGATTGCATAGCACGTACAATACCAGCACATAATGTTCGGCTGCGCCGCACGCGCTATAAATAGCGTACGCACACCGGTATGCGCTCTCTTCTCCACTCCAGTCGTGGAACGAACAACATCTCCACCCGACACTGCTTCGCCTTGCACTCGACTTGCATCTTTCATTTCGCTCTACCGGGACCCCGCTCTCCTCCCTTGGATACCTCGACCTGCCGCTACCAGAAAATGAGAGTCTTCTACAACTAGCAACCGCTACCTCAGCGACCGTCCATACTAGCTGATATCATGATTCAAGTACTCTCGGTGCGACAACATCTCCATTAGGAAACTACCAAACACCTTTCTCAAGGCGATTAGCAAATCACAATACTCGAGCGTCCCTGTGTGCCGGTGCCTAAATATTTACACTATTTTTTCTTGTGAGGGTACTACACGTCCCATACAATGGTCATTTTAATGAAAATAATTTTAAAATAAAAGTAGTCAACACCATTTACTACAGCTACAAAAGCAAGTAAAAACAATGTTGTGCGGTGTGGGGTGTGCGGTAATCGTGTGAATGAATTAATGTATATGTGTACGTGCGTTGTTTTGTTTCATGATCACTCCAGGAGAACCTGCCTATTTATCATTCCACTCCATCATAATCTCTTATATTATAAAACTTATGAAGTATTTTTTGTCATTTAGGCTGGCTGCACACCCTCGCCGAGCGCCTAAAGGTGTCGGTGGACAACGTCTCCAACAGTGAGAACTACATCACCGCGCTGTACTTCACGTGCTCCAGCCTCACCAGCGTGGGCTTCGGCAACGTGTCCGCCAACACCAGCAGCGAGAAGGTCTTCAGCATTTGCACCATGCTCATCGGAGGTTTGTAAAATGTTCTCCATTCAAATTTATGCAATCCTGATGCAAATGTTTTGAGTTCAGCTTTTTTACCGGCCGATAAAAGATAAAATTTAAAATGGTACGGCATCTAAGCATTAGCTTAGCGGTGGTTTGATTTCCAGAACCAAGGTAAAGGTTTACAAACACCGCCCTACAACCCCGCTTCCACTGAAGATTCTTATTTGGCAGGAAACAGTCCAAATTCGGTGGACTTGTTGGAAGGTATAGAGAGGAGCTTCAAAAGAGAACGGTGGGCACCACCTCACAAATGTTTTATTTAAAACATGAATTTATGTTACTGCATTATCCAAAAATCAATTTTCTCTGTCAGTAATACATTTAATTTATATTAAATAAATTAAACACTTTATTTAACCAGTAATTTACTTTAAATACATCACCAACCGGTTTAGCTTATCCCAAGCTTCATCGGGGTAAAATTTGGCGCTAATGAAAAATACATAGAGTGAGCATGTATATAGATGAGATATACGAAATATGATAAGAGGGAGACAAAATATAAAACTAAACAATGGAACAGTGATATAGAGATAATGCTTACATCTAATAGAATGGGACAACACACAAAAAAGAAAGAGTCAGAACGTCAAAGGAGGGATTAAGAAGAAGTGCGAAATTTTTAATTAGAGGAAATATATATATATATATATATAATAATAAAAACGAAAATTGTCGTTCAGTCCCATATGACGTTATGTGTCTTTCTTTTTTATGTTTTGTAAAATATCCATATTGACAATTGGTTTGTTCATGAACCGTCTAATTTCTGTAATTAATCATTTTTCGTATATATTGAACAGCAATTATAGAGCTCAGTCATCAAATTCAGTTTAAATTAAACAAAAGCTAAAAAAATACATATTTAAAATACAAAACAAAATTGAAAAATGAAAATCTCCATACTGATCCGAAAACATAATACGCACATGACGTCAGATGTTCCAAATACAATGATACCAATATAACAAGATGTTTTGATGAGACGATTATTTATTCACTTTTAAATAAGGATTTATAAATTCTACGTAAAATTTATATATAATAAAAGTTATGTATTCAGAATCGGTGTTTGCTGGTCTACATGAATACATATTTTTAAAGTCATAAAATTTTTCACTAGAGTTCCTTATTACTTCACAAGGAAATGAATTTGCATTTATTATCGCACGGAGAATACATGATAAAAAGTGGATTTAAGGTTTTCTGGGACATTACCTGAAAAAGGATAATCACCTTAACTCTCCTTTTCGTATATATTTTTTCGCATTGTCTAACTATTCAGGTTTTTATCCCAAACACGACCTAACTTAATTAGCAAGTAAAATGGATAAGTGTAATTATTTGTTCCGGTTCAATAAGTATGGGACGGTCGCAATCCTAAAACCGAATCCATTAACCGTATTTATCTCTCCGTGAAAGTACTTATCTGTCTCTTTTCGAAATCGAAAAACATTCATTATAGTAGGGAAAATATCTCGGAGATCTAACTCCGATACGATATAATAATAATAATACTTGGACGATTTATATAGCGCCGTTTTTGTGAAAAATCACCTCAAGGGCGCTGTTCAAATACTACTTGTTAGGGTTTATCTTATTATGTACACACGATGCTCTGCATAAAGTACCCACGTATTCTCATTGGAAACCTGTTAATTTACTAGTTTATTTTGTTTTAATTCATTATGAAATATTATTAAAATATTTTATTTTTTCTTCAATAAATGTATAATTTTTTTGTAGTGTCATTATTAATGAAATTAATAAGAAATACTTAATTAAAATTTATAATTTGTAACGATTATAGCTTTTTTTTTTAAAATAGGAAAGACTTGAAGTTAAGGAACACCTAAGGTTTTAAGTAATAATTATTATTCTGAATTTGACAACCATATTTTGGAAACAAATTAATCATTCTTTTGACAAAAATAAAGGTTTAAAAATTATATCTACCAAAACAATTAAATAAATTCTAAATTTAAAAAATTATAAAAAGTGTTAATAGTCCATTAAATATTATTAAATTGTTAAAAAATATTTTTTTTATTTATTTTCACTTTTCGAATATATATTCTTATAATATTGTTTAGTTTATTCTCTTTTTCCGAATATTTTAACATTTTTAATTAATTACTTACCCACATTTTCGGTTTCGTATTTCATTTGGGATTTTTTTTTATTATTATTTAAACGCCCGGATGGCTTTTACATACAAATACATCATTTTTAAATCACATTAAAAAAATAAGAAATAGGAAACATGCACGAAAGTTAATTACGCTTGAAAAAAGAAACAACTACACCAAAGCTAAAAATACACAGGAATATAAAGGAAGAGAAAAAATAAATAATGCAATATCCGCAAAGTCAATATTAACATTAATGACAAATAAATAAATAATCTAAAAAATTGTGACGACAGTAATTAATAAACTAGGCAGAAATAATTTGTTCATACTTTTTTGAAATTTGTTTTGAAAGATTAGATTATTTCAAATAGATCCATATCATTTAAGCATTCGTTACCAAGACTGTGTAAGCGTTGAATAGGGGAATGTTAACTATAGTTGGAACGGGATACACATATGTAAAGTGTTAATATTTGTTTTGTCTATGTTGATGAAATGCATGTTTTTAATATTTTCTTTTCATTTTGTTAATATTATCTTCTTCAATGATTTAATTACAAATATGTCCGGTTCCCGCCCAGGCGTCGTGGATTCAATCCCTCTGCAAGCTAAGTCCTCAATCATTCCACAAGCAACCTTTTCAGCTTATATTGATTGACAAGCAGAAGTATATCATATAGTTTCGGGTTATCCGTAGTAAGAGAATGTTTGTCTGAATTCTGCAGTGAAATTCATTCCATGATTGAGATTATTTAATGAATAATAAAACAAAAACACGAAGAATATTTAATAATTATTGAAATATACAACAACAAAAAAGAACATTAATGAACAAATTTGTGAAAAACCTTTAGAAGAGTATAAAATAGAGAACTTTAAATGTAAGATTGCTATCAGCAAGTGCTGCTAGCACATAAAACACAGTTAACAGTTTTTTGAAATAAAAATAAATAAAAGCCCTACAGTAGCAATGAGCAGCCCGCTCACTGGGTAGATAAGATTATCTCCGCATGTGTGCACCTCTAACCACAGTTGACACAGGAAGAGGGAGAAATGTTCCCTGGCACTGTACACAAACATTTTACAATCCGATATATCGTACAGAATTTCCCTCGTAGTACAGAAGTACATAAATTTGACACAGTAAATATTGATAAGGGTAAACGAAACGTGGTACACGCTCACGAATGGCGCTAATTTAAGTATTTTAGAAAAACCACTTTTAGCATTTAATGCTTTTAAATATTGAGATGAATTATTTGTTGGCGGATGTACATACGGAATATAAAATGGAATAAATTGTTTAAAGCTTAATTAAGTCCTTCTAAAAACTTATATAAATACTGTATATGTTAGTTTCATAATAATATATTGTATTTTTTTAGTTTCTTGAAGGACTTGAGTTTTAAATTTGTGGTAAAAATTTATTCCTTTTTATATTCCGTGTGTATACCCGCCAATAAACAATTCATTTCAATATTTAAAAGGATTATTTTCTGTAAAATTGAAATTAGTGCCATCTGTGGTCTTCGTTTAACTTTAACATAAAAAAGTTGTATCTTAGTACTTACCGATGCTTCCCTTCATCGTGTTTGAAATAATATAAGCTAAAACCTCACGCCTCCAACTCTCCACCTTTTCCCTGCGCTCTCACTTCCCTGTCAATCCCACCTCCCGCTAGATAGCCATGCTCCTCCTCCGAATGCTCTTTCACCCCTACTTCTTCTCGGTCCCCGCCCCTCCCTCCTGTCTCTTTGTGGGGAGCATTACACTTCCCAACTTCGCTCAAAGCCTCACTATTACTCAAGAGCCTTTCACAGGCTTTCCACAAAAGACCGAGCTTCTTTATAACAAACCCGCCTTTCCGTCTGAGGTTTAATGCCAGAGTTTTCCGATATTTTTAAACCCTAATTTCGTAGATCCTGGATATATTAATTCTGTTATCCTGACCTGCGTTTGCTCTATTTTTGTGGGTTGGCCTCATCCTTTATCAGAACGTAATCCTCTGGAATCCCTCATCCCTATTGAAAGCATAAGTAATTTATCCCATCGACAATAATAATACTTTTCGTCGCCCAGATATTTCCATAGTAAATCACTTATGAATTATGAGTGACATTTGAAAGAAACTTTATGTTGGCATTTCCGTGATGTCTTGTATGATGGCCCTTTACGTTTAAGATTTTACTGTGATATTGGGATGGCGGAATAATAGTAAATAGAATGTAATTAAAGCATTGTATTGTCCCTCGTCCATGCCGCCAGTCTTCAGTCGCACGTTCGTTTCAATTTCTAGGAAACGTAATAAAATAAGTAAAAAGGTAGAAATCTAATCTAAGTAAATCGGAGTCACTTTAACGCTAATAATAATTTTCAATAGCGCAGTTTTATGAAGCTTCGTCTCAAGTGCGCTTTACAATAACTAACCTAACCTAAAACAATTTTAAAATAACATATATACTCCCTATATATATGCAAATTAAAACTACGACTTAAAATATTCATGAGCAATAGACTCACTTACATGCACAAATACAAATAATCAAATGTAAAGTACAAATATCAAAATAGCAAAGAAAATATACACTAAATAACCTTAACTAACTAACTTACCATCACGCCGTTTAACCGCGGGGGTAGGCAGAGAGGACGGAATGCCAAACAACTCAATCTTGGCATACACTTCTTGCTTCATTCACTTTCATACAACGTCTCATTCTGTTATTCCGACTTCTGACATGGCCCGACTCAAATATTTGATTCACTTGATCGTGCCACGTCTTCTTTGGACGTCCCCGGCTTCTTCTTCCATTTATATTCGCGTCATATATTCTCCTTACACTCCTTTCTTCATTAATTCGCTCTACATGCCCAAACCATCTAAGCGTCCCTTTCTTAATCTTGCTCACTACGCTTACATCAGCCGTGCATTCTTTACGAATCTCAACATTTTCACTCGATCATACATGGTTTTACCACACATTCGTCTCAGAGATCTCATTTCTACAGCATTCAGTCTACTTTCATCCTTCCTCTGCCAGTTCCATGCCTCACTGCCATACATCAGAGTTGGTATCAGCACTCCATTGTGGATTGCTAGCTTCGCTTCTTTGGACAACTTTTTGTTTGCGCCAACCGCGTACATTCTCTTCTGTTATGTCATCTTCTGACATGACCCGACTCAAATATTTGATTAACTTGATCGTGCCATGTCTTCCTCGGACGTCTCCGTCATATACACTCCTTTCTTCGTTCATTCGCTCTACATGCCCGAACCATGTAAGCGTCCCTTTCTTAATCTTGCCCAACCCTTAAAGTTAATAACCCATACTAATATACTTAGAAAATAACACATATATTATATTCATGCGAATTAAAACCACAATTTAAAATATTCACGTGTAGCAGACCCACTTAGATGAACATTTTAGATATTGTAATATAACAATTTAGAAGCTAATGGTGTAAATAATCAAATTTAAAGTTGGTACAAATAACAACAGAGCAATATAATATTAAATGATATTATATACATGGTTTTTCAGTGGATACTAAGGTAACTTCACTGTGATATACTGTTCATAAAGACAGGCTTCTTCTGGAATTCCTCTTTAAGGGGAGGACGGACGCCCACAGTATATTGCATTTTATATTTAATATAAACGGATTAATTCGTTTTAAACGACCTCAATTTAATATTTTGATCGACAATATTAAAACGAATATAAGATACAAAATGATGATAGACATACACAAATATTTAGATGTTGGAGTGGGAGGCGACCAAAGGGAGAGGGGGTAATTGGGGGTTTTACGGGAGGAACAGACCGTTTCACTGGAGAAATATCTGGAAAAGGAATAAAAGATAAATGTATTTGGATATCCAAAATACTAAAATTAATATTTAGGGATTTTTCTAATTTCAAGTGCTTCTAAAATATCAATTTGTTTGCCTTTATTGTTATTACGGTAAAGAATTTGAACTCCTGTATCTTTATTAAAAATATGATGGTTGAAATGAGGTGATTGGCTAATTTTGAAAAATCATTGTTGTACATCTTTAGTGGAAGGGTACTTTCGAAATCTTATATATTAAATAGAGCGGTTTAAAATAAATGTATGTGTTTATATTACAATTATTTATTTGTTGTATTGTATACGCCCTGTTTGGGCTTTTGCATATTTTGTTTTAAAATTCTAATTTCAATAGTGAAACAGATGCAAAGCACGTCACAGTAAGTACATAGATAGAATACATAGCCTTCACGAAATACAGCAACTAAATATTAATGTCTTACAAACAAATTCAGCAATAACATCGTATAAGTACAACCATATAATTTTCAACAAAAGCGAATATACTCAATACACAGTACATTCACTAATACTTATACTGACTCATATCTTATTAACAATTGTTGAGGATGTATGCAATAACGGTATTTTTGTATTTGCATTCCAAGCAGTTGGACATATCTGAACGTGTCTGAAAAAAATATTACCTTCCACATGAAGTCTAGGAACAAGTGAATTTTTGAATGACTCAGTCCTGAAATTATTGTTACAGTTGGATAAATTTTTTGATCGAGAATTTCTAGTTGGATTGTTAAATTTAATTATACTGACGAAATCGGGGCTATCTGTAATAACATTAAAAAATTTAAAAAAAAGAACAGAAGGACTAAAGTAATTGTAAATTATAGTTCCAATAGGTAATCCAAGTATATAGTTAACATATCTTAGATATTTATGATGAACTTTTTCAATGCAATCGGAGTGGATTTTAAAGTGAGGGGACCATACAGAAGAATTATATTCAACTTGATTTCGAACTAAGGAAGAGTGTAATAATTTTAGTAATTATGTAAGTCACAAAGTAAATGCCTTTTACGGGTATGTAATGCATTTTGGTTTATGTGACAACTTTTGACAACAGCCTTTCTTTATTATAATAAAGTCTCTGTGTCAAAAGTTAAAAGAATAAACATGCCAGTTCAAAATACGATAAGAATATTTAGAATTATATACAGTAAACTTCCTTAAAAATCACAGAGGAGCAGAATAAATGAGACCCTTAAAATTGATGTTTTTTTTAATCAATCTGTATCTATTCCTTAATTCCTTTGGTAACGTTATACCTTGAGCTGCTGTCAAATTATTGGCTAGGAGAAAGTGGATATCCTTGTTTATAAGTCATATTAAACATCTCTCTTGTATCACAGAATCTTACATCATTAGCATCGTATAACCTAGACAAGTGCGAGCAAGCATCAAGCAACCCATTCATTGTTCCGTAGCGTCTCATATATCCATCTCATTTATCATTCTCACTCTCGTAGCTAGTGGCGTGGGTTACCATGATATTTTTCATGAACGATTTATCATTTATTTATTTCTTCAATTAATGCAATATGCCTTTGTGACACAATTTTTAATAAAATGAAAAAAAATTAGTTTTCTTAAATCGCTATTTTAATAAATAAATACGTACATGTTTCAAAACCAATGGTTTCTTCATCAGGATACAATTTATACTCAAAATATCAATATAATATGAGCATAGACAAAATAATAACAATAAGTGGTGTGAGAACGTAATTAATTAGGTCTAAAGTAAAAATAATTATGTGAAATAAATACAATTATTTTAGAATAATTAATTATATATTTATATAACAAAAACTGGAAATTCAAACAAAATCAAGGAACAACCAAAGCGGCTAGATAATTTAATTTAATGTTAATTCAAATTATGCTTCAATAATTTCAAAAAAAAAATTACTTATTAACGACGATATAAATTTAGCACGTGAAAATACAAAATATGGTGGTGTACATATAAAAATGTTTACAGAATAATAGTTTAAAATACAAAATGGTATACTCATCATCATATTTTTTAAATTATTAATTTGAACTTTTGGTGTTTTTTTCTTAGTCCTCCTCACTCCTTGCTGAGGCGGACTAGAGTTATTTACTTAGATGTCCTCTAATTAAATTCGTCTTATATCGTTTTTAGTCCTGTTTTTAGGGATGTTTCATTGACCTCTTTAAGCCAGACTTTAATTATTACCTAGTACTCATTAAACTTTTCTTTTCGATTATATCTGGGTGAAGGATGTTGTGTTTCAAAATACTCGACATGTAGTTTCGTTGTCCGAAAGTGTTTTTATAACAAGGAATGCTTTCTTACTTAGCCCTGATGCACGCCGTGGTGTTCGGCAACGTGACGGCCATCATCCAGCGCATGTACTCGCGCAGGTCGCTGTACCAGTGCAAGTGGCGCGACCTCAAGGACTTCCTGACGCTGCACCAGATACCCAAGGAGCTGAAGCAGCGCATGCAGGACTACTTCCAGACTATGTGGTCGCTCAACCACGGCATCGACATGCATGAAGTAAGGACTCCGAATATTTCATAACCGATACTCGTACTTAGTCAAACATAAATCTCGATCTATACTCAGTTCAACTTAAGAACGACCTGTTCCAAATTTGGTTCCGATTGCGCATACCCACACCCTCGCATACGACGCATCTCCGCGCACGGCTGCGATGGCGATATTTAGAAGAAGATAAATAGATTTTTTATTAACTTTTTTTTTTCTATAACATTTTTATATTATGTACATTATATTTTTGACATTAGTAAGTTTCGCAAATAATGTTACATTAATAGATTTATTTGATAAAGTTGTTCCCTACTTTGTTACGCTAGCTTGGGCCGTGTTATAGCAAGTAGTCCATTTCGTTTCGTGGTAATATAATATTAAATATCTTACGATATTTAATATTATAAAATTGTAATTTAGAAATGCCTGTACTCAATGTAACTTCGCCTATTCTCCCGTTTCTGAGATATTAACCCATTCATTTGTGATAAAACGGATGTTCAGTCAAATTTATTATCACCAATGGTAAAGAAGAAAAGAGAACAGGTAGGCGTTAATTACATATTTTATTTATAGCTATTAAATATGCAACAATATCAAGAGTGTATTTTTTACAGAATGTAGATAGATACTGTACTGTATACATTTTCTGAAAGTTGGTATTGATCGGTTTTGTTTATTTTTATAGGTGGTATACAAACCTCAACGCACAATGATTGTAAATATAATTTCTTAGCATTGGAATTTTTTTTGTTCTACACATTATTGGTACGGAGCAAAAATATTGGAATGTCAGTTATATTGTTGATGAACTCGAGCACTAAATGATGATTCATAGACTTTCGACGTTTAACAGAAGTTCTCCCCAACTTTTCGAAGGATCAATCTGAGCCGCTGATCAGCCAAGTGTTTTGTTAAGTATTCGCTCTATTTGACTGTCTCCAAACATTTTTTATCTTTGAACTTCCTAAATTGTCTATGAAGGACTAGCCCACTTCTATGGAAAATATAATTGTACCCCGCGAATTCATAGTCAATAAAATGACATCAAAGTAAAAACTTTCGATGTAATATTAACATAGATGAGTTAATTTTCAATTTATTATGATTACATATTATTTGTCTTAAATATTGTAATACAAACACCAAAATTTTATATTTAAAAACGTATATGTTAAAAATAAAGTGTTAGCTTGACTTTTACTAATGCCGCGAAAACGGAAGTAGACTTTTTTGACGTTTGTCTTTCGTGCGTTCTTTCAATTTTCAATCAATAATTGTCAATAATATCGTCATCGTCGCTGTCTTCATATTTGCTGTCCATACCCGCTATTGGTATTACATTAAAAATATCTTCATTTTCGCTCTCCATATTCAAAATTGTCAATACACAATAGGTAAAAAAAATAGTTCGCGAAACGAATGATGTTTGACCATAGATATCTATGACATTTGACGTTTACGCTGTCATTTGACACTCTGTTGACACTTTTTTTAACTAGTCTTTTACTGGGGAGAACTTTAATCCACAGAAATCGATAACTTAGATGATCGCAAGTTTGACTGAGAATTTCGTTGGGAAATGCGAATTTGTGCATTTGAACAGTGCTGAGGCAAAATTTCGGCTCAGCGGTTGCTCAGTAAGGTTGGGAAGAACGGCCGTAAGTGAATCGTTTGGAGATAATTTTTTTTTAATGGCGGTGGTGTTTTTTTTCATTTTAGGATTAATACTTTAGACGACTTGATGAATCTGATGACACATAAAATTCAACATGTATATTGTAATATTATCACCATCATTTAAATTCATGAATTGTGTTCATTTGTGTTTGTAGGTAGGTTATACAAATAAAATAGTTTCAATAATTAATTTAAATACTTGGTTTGTAAGGAGCAGAACATGCGCGCTCACAGGTCGTTTTTAAGTTGGACAGAGAATAATTGGAAATTATTCTTATATTTGAAAATTCTGGTTATCCAAATGTGTTACATGCAATGTTTTCCCGTAGTGCATTCTAAAGTTCTACATAAGCGCGAAAACACACGCACGGGTTTTGTCGGCCGGTTTTCGTCAAAGTTTTCACAGGTTACTTAGATAGCTTTACACGAAACTTACTTTCAACCGATCCCCATATGGAAACTATATCAGGACACATTTAGAAAATCTTTGCTTTACACGATAGTTATTTTCATTTCACCATTAAAGGAGAAATACAATTTGGGACCGGACATAATCGTTGAAAAATGGCAACACAATTTTTTTCTTCTTTTTTAAACTTAAAATAGTATATACGTGGAATGGTTGGGTTAGGTTCCAATATAAACATATTATATATTTCGAAAAACCTTTTTTAAATTTAAGCGCATCTCTCTCTTCTTTTATATTGGGTCGGTATTTCTTAGAAGATCTTCACCGCTCTATACAGTGATGAGTTCTGTGATTTTGATTTCTCTCTAACGGGAAATCTTATGTCATTTTTTCTTCTTGTGAAGTGGTTATGTTTGTGTTGATGTTTAAAACTGTTTACATCTTTAATATAACAATAGAACATGTGGAAGTATCTGGCACAAAAGGTAAAAAAATGTACGCGAAATTCCCAATACCAAACGGAAACACGCGTGCACAAACAGTAACAAGTACAGTTTAGTCAAGATAAAGTTTAAATATAATATTTTTAACAATATTTTAAGTATGTTTCCTAAATAAATACGCAATATTAAATAATGTTAATGTAAAACAATGACAGCTGTCAAATAATGGGCGCCGAACCGAACGAAATCGCTAGTAAAAATAGAACACGTCCTTTTTTAATCCCGATTCCGTAGAAAAAGACGACCCGTGTGAAATCTGTACGACAAAAGCATATCGTCTAAAATGCCCATCGCACCGGCCATAGCCCGGGACATTGCCATACAAATTTCCGGCACCGGCCGACAAAAAGCGGCCGGCAAAACCGGTGCGTGTGTCTCCGTGCTAAGAAATAATAAAGTTAATTTTAAAGACTAAAGTCAAGTTGTTTCAAACTCTCGCCACATTTGATAAATTGTTTTTTTTTGTTTTGTAGCTTTATTTAGATGTAAGCAAATTTTCATACATCTAGTAATAAAAACACATATAAGATACATAATAAAATAAAAAGAGTCATAAAATTATAACGGAAAGAAAACAGTTAATAAAAAAAAAAGAAATACAGTTACCCCAGTTCATACAGTTAATACAAAAAGAAATACAAGTCATAAATTTTTCTTTATGTATATAGCACTATTATTATGTATTTGCATTTGAACGGTTCCCGTTAAACGCTGATTCTCGGCCCATTTCAGATTTAGATCAAATTGTGATCAGCTGATAAGCATAATAACATGATCGTTATGCTTGGTGTTTCAGTTTTTCAAGCGGCGTTTAAAAGGGACCGTTCAATCATCAAAAATTAAAAATGGCGCTAATGGTCATTTTGATGATCATCAAACGTGATGGAGTTTAAAACACACTTATGTTAAATAACGTTAAAAATTATTCAAATGGATAATCAGGTTTTTACTAACCTCTATTTTCAATGTACATGACATTACCATAAACTGTAGGGGTAACTTTGATAGACCGAGTTACAAAGAGGTTAACTTTGATATACTGAGTAACAAAAAGGTGCACTTTGATAGACTGAGTTACAAAGAGGTAAACTTTGATATACTGAGTAACAAAGAGGTACACTTTGATAGACTGAGTTACAAAGAGGTACACTTTGATATACTGAGTTACAAAGAGGTACACTTTGAAAGACTGAGTTACAAAGAGGTACACTTTGATAGACTGAGTTACAAAGAGGTAAACTTTGATATACTGAGTTACAAAGAGGTACACTTTGATAGACTGAGTTACAAAGGGGTAAACTTTGATAGACTGATTAACAAAGAGGTACACTTTGATAGACTGAGTAACAAAAAGGTACACTTTGATAGATTGAGTTACAAAGAGGTAAACTTTGATATACTGAGTAACAAAGAGGTACACTTTGATAGACTGAGTTACAAAGAGGTAAACTATGATATACTGAGTAACAAAAAGGTACACTTTGATAGACTGAGTTACAAAAAGGTAAACTTTGATATACTGAGTAACAAAGAGGTACACTTTGATAGACTGAGTTACAAAGAGGTAAACTATGATATACTGAGTAACAAAAAGGTACACTTTGATAGACTGAGTTACAAAAAGGTAAACTTTGATATACTGAGTAACAAAGAGGTACACTTTGATAGACTGTGTTACAAAGAGGTAAACTTTGATATACTGAGTAACAAAGAGGTACACTTTGATAGACTGAGTTACAAAGAGGTAAACTATGATATACTGAGTAACAAAAAGGTACACTTTGATAGATTGAGTTACAAAGAGGTAAACTTTGATATACTGAGTAACAAAGAGGTACACTTTGAAAGACTGAGTTACAAAGAGGTACACTTTCATAGACTGAGTTACAAAGAGGTAAACTTTGATATACTGAGTTACAAAGAGGTAAACTTTGATATACTGAGTAACAAAGAGGTACACTTTGATAGACTGAGTTACAAAGGGGTAAACTTTGATAGACTGAGTAACAAAGAGGTAAACTTTGATAGACTGATTAACAAAGAGGTACACTTTGATAGACTGAGTTACAAAGAGGTAAACTTTGATAGACTGATTAACAAAGGGATAAACTTTGATAGACTGCATCACAGCAATCAGATGCTCAAACGCTTGTTTGTGTTTGTAATACATTGGAATCCCTGCTAAAGGGAGGGGCGTAGCTTTAATCCTTTATTAATTTTTATTGTGTTTAACTCGAATATTTTTTTTAATTTTAAAGTTGATCAAATACACTAATGTTATTAATAAGTTCTTATTAGTATTTTAGTTTTTTTAGTTTATTATTGTGACGGCTGTTTCGCGTAATTATAAAACAATTGGGAAAAACCTCCCATCATTAAAAACGGTGAAAACGGAGTTCAACTGTAAGTACCTCAAAGAATAGATAATTTTAACTATCACAATTATTTTCTGAGTAAATCGGTTTTTAGCGACAATATTAATAAACCATTTTAAAAACATAAAAATTGATATTGGGTGGGGGTAAATAAAATCACATAAGTAAGTCGTCTCAATATGGCACAACCACAGTTTGAAAATGGCTTTGAACACCGAAACAGCTGTCACAATAAATAAAATTGGATTACTGTAAAAAAAAATCTAATGGTTATAACCCCTTTTTCCAGTAAGAAAGCTAAAGTATCGCTTTTCGGAGGCAAATTCAAATACTTGTTTTTTTCTTCTGGATGTTAATGAAAAGAGCTCCAAACAATGAACGTCATTTATTCCCTTTGCACTAGTACCCTATTTCTTCATTAACTCTAAACTCCGAGAAACGTGCAACGCATGAACGAGACAAATGCAAGCAAGCATTACACAATACTTGAACATTAATATTATAACGGTCGCAATCCAATTTCCGAAGGTCGCGGCTTCAAATCCCGGCATGGGCAAGTAAATTTTATTTAATTAATTTGTGCTGTTTCACAATTAATTAATTTAAAAATAATATATACTATATTTGCGCACGTTCCAGGGTGGAAGATACTCTCTGTATCACCCTGGTGAAAGACCACCATTCAGAATTGAAACGTTGCTTGAAATGGCTTTTAGCCGTGTTTGGTGACCAGATCTGAATAGACAGGAATATCCCCACCTACCTCTTCACCTTCTCCTTCCCCTTCCCAATACATTCAGCCTCACAACAATCCCCAATTGGGGATGCCATAGACATAGGCTCCAGACGGTTGGGAGCAGTTGGGACTCTTGTGCGGTATTCATACAAAAAATAAATAATAAATCCATTTCATTTGCCCTCTTTACTGCTTAAAAAAATGTCTGTTGGTTGAAAACTGCCCTGAACGCTGGGAGCACGATGTGTTAACAGAGCTGTTGACATTTTCCACATGAGGACGAGTTATTTTTACGATCCATTCTCTTGCACAGTTCTGATATTAATGGATATCAGGCCATCCACACAGCATCCTCAAAGATAAAATAGAGTGACCTCGGGGCCTCTTCTTCGTTGAAAAATATTAACACCATTGCCTTCGACAATAAATTATTGAAGCAGTCCTGATAGGTAAAATTTTAGAAAATATTAACCTATATCAAATAGCATTTTTGAATTCTACTCTTTATCACTTGATCTTGTCTTTTTCTTAGCACTATTTTCCTGGAGTTTTCTTCAAATACCCACTTAAAGCACATAAAATATCGTACATTTTAAAGTAAATACCACTTACACATTTAAACGTCACTACTTTGGGCCTGATTTAAACCACTTATTTCGACATAAACAGGACAAACTCAATTTATTTTCTTTCTGACTTATTCAGTGAACCGTTCTGACAATCACATTAACGAAGGCTTGCAGATTACACGAGAAAGGTACATTATTTAGATTTCACTAAAGATCCCAGAGAAAGTGATAAAGTGGGGACGACATTTTAAATAATTTGCATTTACATCTTAATGGGATTTTTCCATTTATTTAAAATCTCTGTTTGACAATAGAAAAGACTTACTAAAACTTCGGGAGTAAAATTGTGAATAAATAATGCTATAATTATTAAAGCCTTTTCTTGAATCTTTTAAGAAATTAGATAGGTTAACAATCCTTTTTTCTTTCTGTGAATCCTTTCAAATTGGTTTATCATTTACGAAGGCGGAATAATTAATCCCGTTTATCGATTTGAAATAGGATACTTTCCTAAATATTACAGATTTTTTTTTGTAATTTTGCTTAGAATCGATAACCGGGCGCATTGTACAGAGCCCGCAAATACTTTAATAGTATACAAATGCTGACCCTGTACAAATCGCAAGTGCGCCACACTGTTGAATTTGGCAGCCACCTCTGGTCGGGAGCCCAAAACATCTTAACTCTGTGCAGAAACGGGCGGTCCGTTTGATAGATTCGCCTATCTTAACAAGCGGATTGCAAACTTTGAAAGACAGACGTCAGGTGGGAATACTGTCCTTGTTCTCCCGGTATTTTAATGGAAGATGCTCTGAGGAACTAGCGTCATTGATCCCTTTGGCACCGGTGCATAGTCGGGAAACACGCCAAATGCGCCCCCATCGTTTGTACGAGTACACGGCTGATATTTGTCGCATGAGAACAGGTCGTGTTCAACAGCTCGGCTGTGGAATGATTTGCGGGCCTCTGTGTTTCCTTCCTCCTACAATATGGAGCTCTACAGACCTAGCTTCACTCCTCTAAAAGGCCCTCCACACAGCATCTCCAAAGAACACATAGGCCTTGAGGGAAGTTGTTTTCCTCAGGGCCTCCTGTGCGGAGTTACTGTAGAATTTTTTTTAAACTTTATTAACCTTTGACTTCTTCGTAAATTTTCCGAAAAATATCCGAAATTTATTCAACCAAAATATTTTCCACGAAACGTGATTTAATTAGTAATCGATGTGATTCAATGATGATAGATTTCAACGAAAATCCGACATGTTTTCTTTGCTCTCGGTATTAATTTCAGAATCACAGTTATTAGATTTATTTTATGAATAATGTTGTTACATGGGTCGCCATTTACATGAAATCCATATTGGAATTACGTGCTGTTTGTAATAAATTCTGCTTTTATTTAGGAATTTAATGAAATATTTTCGCGCCATATGTTACAGGGTAACTGATGGTTGATGGACAATATTTTAAATGTAATAAAGGAATAATTTAATAATCTTTTAAATGTTATCAAGTATTCACTACATATAAATTTAAATGTAATAATCTTTTAAATGAAAATATTGTTTAATATGTGAGCATGATTTAATTTTTTAACCATATACAAGCCATTGTAGGGGTAGTCCGTGTAGCGCCGACCATCCGATACTCCCTTACTCTGACAATCCCCCGTTTTGACGAAAATATAATACATAACCAACGATGCACCAGCAACTAACGTCATAGCCAAGCCTGTTGCATTGCAATTCGCGATTGTTGCGCTCAACAATTATTCTGATTGCATCGATTTTTTTTCTTTAAGATTTTACATCTCAGTATTTAATAATTCACTTAATTAATTATATATTCAATAGTGCATGGGAGTAGTCCGATACTTCCCGACCACTTTGGTTCCGTATAACGCCGACCACTTTTGTTAACTTCATTTCCCTTAGATTTTAATGCTAAATAGTATTTCCGTGACTTAATGAAAAAACATGTCAAATTGGCTTTAAAGACACCCGAATCAACAAGTTTGGTGAGAACTACAGACTTCAGCAGCAAATGTACAAAAAAAATTGTTTTTTTACATATAAGTACATTAATAGTTGAAAAACAATTAATTAAAATTTGTTAGGAATTATGTCAAATTTTAAATGAATATATAAATAAACAAAAAAAAATTAAATGAAACATACAACGATATATCACCCCCACGAGTTACCAATTCAACTAAGACTGTTCATTATTAACTCGTTATAAGTGGTGACAGTGATTTCAGCCCGTATTTTGTCGAGTGTATTTTTGATAATATTAATAATAATAATTTGATGATTTGTATAGCGCTGTTTTTTTGTGAAAAATCACCTCAAGGGCGCATGTATAGTTTGTGGTGTTGTCATGTATTATTTTGGTAAACGTGGTGATTATAGTTTTATATTTGTGTGAGTATAGTATTGAATCATATTAAAAATAGAGTTTGTTTTCTCATAACAAGGAATTTATTTTTTATATGAATACCGCACAAGAGTCCCAACTGCTCCCAACCGTCAGGAGCCTATGTCTATGGCATCCCCAATTGGGGATTGTTGTGAGGCTGAATGTATTGGGGAGGGGAAGGTGAAGGTGATGAGGTAGGTGGGGATATACCTGGCTATTCAGATCTGGTCACCAAACATGGCCAAAAGCCATTTCAAGCAACGTTTCAATTCTAAATGGTGGACTTACCGCAGGGTGATACTGAGAGTATCTTCGACTCTGGAACGTGCGCAAATATACTATATATTATTTTTAAATGAATTAATCGTGAAACAGGGCAAATTAATTAAATAAAATTTACTTGCGCACGCCGGGATTTGAACCCGCGACCTTCGGATTCGTAGGCAAGAGTTTTACCCTCGATAAGGAATGGGAATAATCTTAAACAGTCATACTAGTTCGTGGTGCCAGTAAGTGAATTAAGTGATTTATTCAGTATTATCGTATTGATAATTATTCATTAGGAACATAAAGCTGATATTCTAAAGTTTTCGGAAAATTATTCAGATGATCGCTGTAGATTTAATTAGACAAAATCGTGGAAATCGGCGCTGTAATCCGTATTTTAGAAAGTGTTTTTTTTTGTAATTTACTTATTTAAGTTTAATATTTGTGGTATTTTCTTTCTTTACATTATGTGTAAATACATTTTTTTTTATATCCATTTAGGTATATTTTTAATTCAATTATTTTTATAAACAATAATTATTAGCCTGAAACACTCATCCAAATTGAAAAAACCTTCCGAGAAAAGATAAATGTCGCCGACAGGACTCGAACCTGCATCCTTCTGATATCCGGTCAGATGCTCTACCGTTGAGCTACGTCGGCATATCGCAAACCCGCCAAGTTAATCAATATATACTAGTGTTTCATTCAATAATTACAGTTTTTTATTATATTTCACCTGTAAACAACCAACTTTATTAGTATGAGGAAGGCTTGTAACGGCTAAATCCCTCAATAGGTGGCGTCGAGACAAATTATGTCTACATTTTGTTGGTGAAAAATGTTTTGACTTGTCAAATATTTATTAATTGATAAACTAAAGTTTTTAAGACAAGATTTTTATGCATAGCGCAAAGGGTAACAATTATGCAGGTTCGAGTCCTATCGGCGACATTTATCTTTTCTCGGAAGGTTTTTTCAATTCGGATGAGTGTTTCAGGCTAATAATTATTGTTTATAAAAATAATTGTTACCCTTTGCGCTATGCACAAAAATCTTATCTTAAAAACTTTAGTTTATCAATTAATATATATTTTGAATTCATTTAAAACCTTGGGGGTAGGCACTACAAAGACTACCCCTACCAGTATTTTGTATTCTGGATTTTTCACTTGTAAGCGGGCTATATTTATGTGGTAGATAAGAAAATATAAATAATATGTTCTTATCTACCACGTTCATTTTTAATTGATTTAAAATTTATCGCAATAAGGGTTGAGAATAATTGATAATTATTGATGTACATATGGACTGTTTTGCTATATCTGCAAGTCTTCTCTACCATATCCTTGAATATTTCGTATTAAAAAAAAAATGTGAATAAATTTCCAATTTTAAATATTTAATTTTATTATGGAACATTTACCAAACAATATCAGATCTAAATAAAAAAATTTTGAACAAAAATACCTGTAGGGGATTAAAATCCAAATAGTATTAGCAATACAAGAAGTATGGTAACATTAAATTCCTGAAAGAGACCTCAAATAGATCGCAGAAGGTGATGATAGTTTTTTGGAAGCCAATCTGACAGGTTTAATGGTCGTTTCACCAATCAACTTGAACGACAGCTAAGTTAGAATTTGACTCCAACTCATAATCCTCCAACGGAATTGTATACATTTTTGGTTTCGATATTCCAAAATCCAAAGCGTCGAGAATTTCACGTAATAGCGCGAGTCATGAACTCGACATGGGGGTTATTAGATAAATCGTATTGTAATTTTTTTGTGTACAGGGAACATTTCTCCCTCTTTCTTTGCCAACTGTGGATAGAAGTGCATAAATGTGGAGATATTCTTCTCTACCCAGTGAGCGGGATGCCTATTGCTACTGTAGGGCTATTATTTAATTTATTTCAAAGAATTGTAAACTATGTTTTGTGTGCTAGCGGCACTTGCTGATGGAAATCTTATATTTAAACCCGCTCACTAAGTTAATGGAAGGTATAAGATGGAATTTGAGCGGAGATGGGGGGGGTCGGTGCTGGGGGTCCAGCGGCCGAGGTTGGAGATAGAGGGATTCGAATTCGATTCTAATTTTGAGTCAAATGTTTTGGCTAAATCTATTATATGTTTTCGGAGTGGAGGAATTTAAGATAAAGCTGTTGATAATTTATTGCAGAGCCATATTTTAAGTCATGTCTATGCGAGTCCTGAAACGATGTCTTCATCGGCCTATCGATAAATCCAGTACTGCAAAAATGTTTTTTTCCAAGCTAATACCACTGCACTCACTCGCACCCACTGAAATTGTCCATAAAGGCGTAGGTACCGCAGATAGCTCCGTTGAAACCTTTCCTCTCCCTCTCTCTTATAAATGATGCACGTAATGGAAAGAGGAGTTACAAGTTACAACGGAGCTCTCAGCGACCGAATCTAAGAGGTATTCAATATCTTCGTCTGCGCGGCGCGAGGAAGGCGCACGGAGCAACCTAGCAACACACGCCTCGCAACGTGTGGACGTGTCTCTCCAATGCGGTGTACGCCCGAAACACGCCCGCACTGCACGAGGCGTGCGCTAGGCTGCCTCGCACGCCTGCCTCGCCGCGTGGGCAAAGCTAATGAACCGCAAGCAGCCTGTGTTCCACCGCACACCTAACACAATAAACACATTGTCCCCTCCGCAAGACCCTAAAAGAGTTTCCGGAGGAGTTGCGAGGTGACGTGTCTATGCACCTGCACCGCGAGATCCTGCAGCTGCCCATCTTCGAGGCCGCCTCGCAGGGCTGCCTCAAGCTGCTGTCGCTGCACGTGCGCGCCAACTTCTGCGCGCCGGGCGAGTACCTCGTGCACAAGGGCGACGCGCTCTCCTACATCTACTACATCTGCAACGGCTCCATGGAGGTCATGCAGAACGACATGGTAGTCGCCATCTTGGGTGAGTCATGCATTATTTTCTAATTTTTGTCGAGTGTTATGATAATATGTTATTATGTCCACTGGCGGTTCGTGGCCAATATCAGTAGGAGTTCATATAAATATTAATAATGGGAAAATAATTCCATCGATTCGATAAAAAAATATTTAGAATTTCCCTAGAACGTCACTGAAACCACAAAATATTGCCTCTAACGAGTGAATACTTTTTTTTCATTCGAAAAAATCTTATGTTTGTCTTTTTCATATTATATATTATGTATTTTACCCAAAGTCTAAAGGTATTTGCCACATGTTGTTATTGAACAGCGAGTAAATTTTACCAAGATAAAATTGGGCAATTCATTAAAACGTCTGTGGCTTAAATATAGAAAGTCAAAATTAAAAAAAATTGTATATGTGAAAATCACGATATAAGTAAGAAATTATTGTTTTTTTTACATATACCATATACTTGGTAATGCCAGCAAATTGTAGAAATACGGCAACAAAAAGTAACATCTTCAATTATTAACTTATTTCAATAACAACTTTGTGTGATGAGTTTGTGTATTTGGGAAGTATGTTTACGAGAGATGGAAAGACTGACAGGGATATTGAAAGAAGGGTGAAAGCAGGAAACTCCATTAACGGAGGACTGAACGCGGTTGGCGCAAACAAAAAGTTGTCCAAGGAAGCGAAGCTAGCAGTCCACAATGGAGTGCTGATACCAACCTTGATGTATGGCAGTGAGGCATGGAACTGGCAGAGGAAGGATGAAAGTAGACTGAATGCTGTAGAAATGAGATCTCTGAGACGAATGTGTGGTAAAACCATGTATGATCGTGTGAAAAATGTTGAGATTCGTAAAGAATGCAAGGCTGATGTAAGCGTAGTGAGCAAGATTAAGAAAGGGACGCTTAGATGGTTTGGGCATGTAGAGCGAATGAACGAAGAGAGGAGTGTAAGGAGAATATATGACGCGAATGTGAATGGAAGAAGAAGCCGGGGACGCCCGAGGAAGACATGGCACGATCAAGTGAATCAAATACTCGAGTCGGGCCATGTCAGAAGTCGGAATAACAGAAGAGAATGTATGAGGCGTTGTATGAATGTGAATGAAGCAAGAAGTGTATGCCAAGATCGAGTTGTTTGGCGGTCCGTCCTCTCTGCCTACCCCTGCGGCGAAACGGCGTGATGGTTAGTTAGTTAGTTAATAACAACTTAAAATACGATAACAACGAAAATTCGTTGATTCTGCCAAGCACTATTACGTACAAATTTGGGATTAACAAATCCCATAGTCGCTGCGAACCCGAGCTACTTGTAGATTCCCAAGGTTCGAGTCTCCCGCTGTAGCGCTGTACGTACTGTTTCTTGTGACAGAAAGACTTATACATGCGGAATTCATAACGCAGGTATGGGATTCATTTCGTATTTCGGACAGGTGGATTTTTAGTACAAAATTTGGAATGGTAAAATAATAATACAAATTTGTTTTCTTTTTTAAAGCTTTTTTTGTGGGAGGTCACTGCGGAAAGACTCTTTAGATAAAACCGCTTGAGATGCCCCCCCCCCCCACTAGGCTTTAAAGATGTGATGGCCCGTCCTTCCTTCGTTTATGATTTAATTTAGCAATAGACTTCCGTTCGCGCCACCGATTTAAGATGACTCCTCTACTGCTGCCTTAAATTTTCCTAACTAATGTGATTGGAAAACTCTTTGTAGTTTTCCTTTCAATTTGAGGTTTTTCTCCTCCTTGGCCAGCGTGTAACGTCTAGCCCTATGCTAACATTCGAGTGTTTCCGATTTTCATGATTTTTGCGGAAAATTACGCACTAGAATGTGGTCAATTTGCCAAGCTTTTCGCGAGTCTACGTTGTGTTGTTTTTTGTTTCAGACTATTGGAAAAACAAGGCCTTATTTGTGGTAACCCCTATTTTTTGTAGCGTAGGAAGACTCTCGCATACCATTGACAGAATTCATATTCCTAACATTACTCCTATCTTAGACTTTAATGTTCTGAACTCTCTATTATTATCCTACTATGCAATCTACGTTAATTTCCTATAGGAAGACTAGCATTTTCCTAACTTTACCCCTAAATTTTTTAATTTTTTTCTATCGTGAGTTTTAATGGGAAAACTTAGCTTCTGGGCTATACTAATTGCACTATTCCTGATCTATATAATACGACGTAGTTTCAATTTTTCACGGTTAAAAGGTACAGTTTTACTTGTTTTGGCGCCATCTCCATCCTCTCCTAGATTTGGGAAAATTACATGATTAGGTTTTAGTTTACACAGCTTTCGTTATGACGAGAGATCGAATACGGTTTGTTTTGCTGCAATTCGGCTCCAGACCAACCCCTAAAGTACTCGGATGGCCACGTTTCCGGTTGGTAACCCCTTCCTCACAGACGCACAGCCTGACCAAACGGTATACGTAACCTCTTCTTTTAGTTCGTGCGCTATTGGTCATCCCCTGTACCGCGACGAAAAGAGCACCTTCCTTATCCATGGGTCCGAGACCCTCCGAATTCCCGTCCTCCAGACAGTTACATTTAAAGGAGATCAAACCGGTTCCGTCCCCTCGTCAAACAACATTATATACTTGCGAATTTTTGCAAAGTCCGGGTTGAAAGGCCGTCCCTCGCATCAAAAGTTCAGAGATAACCACGCTTAAATCAGCAATTATTTCTGCCCAATCGATAGGTACAAATTATAAATATATGTATACAATATGAGTTTTTATAATCCACAATACTCCAGTTTTCCCGGAAAATTGTGGATCTGACATCTCCAACACAGGTCGTGAATCTGTGCCAGATATCCAGATATACTACTTATGAATATACGTAAAAGTGATAATACAATATATATAATAGATTACTTTTGGTTTGGTTGACAGGTTGGTTTAATGAGACCCTGCTATCTCATGTAGTTTGAATTTAACTGTAGATTGATTTTTGTTTGGAGAAAAGGTAGGACTCCAAAAAGCCCAAAATTCGCAAGGCCAGAACCTTGAAAACCTAAGTC